>CM022953.1:54448889-54577499 GCA_012931725.1 Litsea cubeba
GATTAGCACTAATCAAAGCTGTGTTTAGCTCTAAGTGTGATTAGCAGAGTTTGACTAAGTTTTGGGTTAGAATAGCTTTTATAATAGCTTTGGGAAATGTTTGAGAGCCTCTTGAATTAGTAAAGGAACCATTTGGGGGTTCCTTTAAGTGATTTTGCCGTGAACTTTGGGGGGTTATGTTCAAAATTCAAAATTCGTGTGTTAACCCCATCAGACTCATCTCGTTAAGCTCTACAACTTTCATGTGACCCGGCCGTCCCGCGTGCAAGATTCCCAAAACCACTTTTCCTACTTTGAGGGCACCTGGTATTTTACTACCCTCAAAATCTGGACACTATTTTTAATGTCAAACCAAAAACCCCAAAAATATTCTTTTTGGAACTAGAAAATCTCAACGAGCACTTTCCCGTCTTCGTCAACTCATTCGAGGTCCCGAAAGACATGTTTTTTAGCCCACACAATTTTTGTAAGTTGTGGGACCACACCTTCATATCTTATATAGTGTGAGCTCCTTCTTCTCATTTCCCTTTTCTTGCTCTTGTGATTTGGGGAAGAACTTAAGCTAGGGTTTCTTCTTGGTTTTCTTCTTATTGCTTTCTCTCCTCCAATCCACTACCAATCCTCCTACAATGAAGAAATGGACATCATCTTCTCCTTCCCCTCCTTGAGAGCCTCACTTTGACACCATTGGAAGAGAAACTAAGCTTTCTAGGACTTCCATTGAGCTAGCCTTTCTTCTTTAAAGAACTTTCGAGTGAATAATCTCTCCAAATCTTCTAGTTATGTACTCACTTAGCTTTAGAGATGCTTCACCTCCATTTGTACAAGCTTTCTCTTTCTCTTGCTCGGTGTTGACGTTTAGGGTTTCTAAATGGGTTCTAATTGGGGGTTTTTGGTGTAGATTGGTGTTTGTAGCCTTGGAGGGTGATTGGAGCTTCATTTGCTAGCTTGGACCCAAGGCAAGTGGTTGAATAGATGAGTTTCATGGTTAACATGTTTTATTAGAAAATCTTGATTTCCATTAATTAGTCTTGGTGATTTCTTATGGGATTTTCATCTACAATCTTGCTATCGTTCCATTGTTTTTGAAAAGGGGCATATTGATGAGTCTATCCTTATATTTGATCTTATGGAAATGTATGCATTGTTATGTCAATTATATCTTGTTTTTGGATACATATGGACTTCATGTTGATGGGTTTCTTATGTTGTAATGGGATGGATTGGAGGGAGTTAATTTGTGGAATGAATGATGGAAGATTGAATGTGGTTTAGAGGGGATTTTGAGGCCCTCATTTATGTGTAAAAAGGGTGCTCAAAGATGTATGAAAGGAGAAGAAAGAAGAAGAGCCAAATTACACATCAGAATTAGATTCTATGATAGTTTGCTTGAGTGAGCCCCTCACAGGCAAACTTGGGTTTGCTCGAGCGGACCCCGGACAAAGTGCAGTGCGCTCGAGCGAGCTTGTGATCGCTTGAGCGAATCCCTCACAGAGAGCTCTTGGCTCGAGCGCACTTCCAGTCCGCTCGAGCCAATAGTTTGTCAGGCCTAGGTCAATGCAAGAGGGCTTGAAACGTTGTTCTAAGGCTTGGGGAGGTATTGTTTGGAGCCCCAATGCGATAGAGAGTACTAAGAGGTGTTGTATGGAGCCCGGTTGAGGAAGAAATCCCATCACAGAGATTCGTTCAGGGTATTTAGGTTTGTCAATGTGCATAGGGACCTGAAATGTCTTTAATTCTCATGGAGTACCAAATTTATATCAAATCCGACATACGGGACCCTATTCACACTGATTTAAATCTGGGACCCTCAACGCTTGGCCCGGAAATTTATAGAAATCCATTGTACTTTATTTTACCCGAATTTCACCTGTGCACTTCAAACTTCATGTTATATGATTAGTCATGCCCCGGAAATACTGAAATCATATTTTTAGCATTTTGTTAGCCCGTTTATGCCCGACCTGATACAAATGTGTTATTTGTGCCTAAGGGCACCCTGTCCGCTTACATATGTACTTGTCTCGATTTCTTACATGTGATCTATGAGTCGGCACCACTAAGCTTGGACGACCTTGTAGGTTTGATCCACCGACTTGGAGATCCCCCTCCCGTCCCGCCAGCTGCAGCCTGGATCCTATCCCATCCCAATACCCAGTTCGCTACCGCGGTCCCGTCTGAATCCTAATCTGTGTCTAGCATGATAGACACGAAAGAGACAACATGTTTGCCTCCAGACTTTTGCTTTGCCTTCTTCACTTTAGTTATGATGACCAAAGGCTTTGAAGGTTTGAGGGAGATGACGAAGGGAGATTGACTGCTCTCTTCAGTTTTGTCGGATGGTTTGTTTTCTTCCGGTGATTGTTGAGGAGCTTTGCCTTTATCTTTCAGGAGGTTTTCAGCAAAGGGTGCTATTTCCTTCTCCTCTTCTTCTTTTTCGCCTTCATACATCTGGGAGTTTGCAAAGTGGACTTCTTTACCTTTGAAGGGTTTTCTGTCCGCAAAGACTTGATGTATCATGCCGTCGTCGCCAACGAACTTGATGCACTGATGTAGAGTTGAAGGGACAACACCATTCTCGTGTATCCATGGGCTTCCGAGAAGGATGTTGTAGCATGAAGGAGTTTTTATTGCATACACGGTGACCTCAGAGATGAGATCACCGATTTGCAACTTAAACCTGATTTTGCCGATAGGCCTTTGAGTGCTCCCATCATATCCAAAGATAGATACAAATTTGTAGCTCAGCTTGCAGGGTGGGATGCCCAACTCTTCGAGAGCCGAAGTGGAGATGAGGTTGAGTGCAGAACCTGGGTTGATCTGAACTCTGTGCATTGGAATTTTCTTGATGTACCATGTGAAGTACAGGGGTCAGTTGTGCCTTGTTTCGCCAAGTAAGAGGTATTCCTTAGTGAAGGCGATGGTTGCACTTGTTGCTTTTTTAATCGAGAGGCATTCAATGCCAGATCCCTCAGTTTTCTTCGTTTCTCCTTTTGAGGAGGTATCTAAGTTTTTGACCCGGTAGTCTATTTCAATTTGTAGGACTTGCGGGGCATGTTCGTCGACATCCTCATTCAACATTTGTAATTCTGAAATGAGATTATCACGAGTGCATGGAAACATTCGTAATAAGTCTAGGATGTGCAGTCGTGCATGTATGTGTTTGAAGTGCTCGATCAAGTCATACTTGAAAGCCTCCTTGGGGCCTGCATGTTCATTATTGTTGCCACTTGGGGCGTTTACAATATCTTTTTTTGAAGGATTTACATAAGTAAAATGAAGATTGGTTGTAATTTTTGTGGTAGTCCCGGCCAGAGTGGGTGCCTCTACCAACTTCAAGAGCTTCTTAAGAAGGGTCTTCATTCGAAAGATCACCTTGGGGATCAAGAGGCTTTTGCTTCTCGTTTGCTGGGGATGTATCTGTAGCAGAGTTGCCATCTTCAGTGATTATGTTGCATGGAGCATTTTTCGGGAACAAGTCTTGAATATCATCCAGCAACTTTTCCTCTTTGTTGATCAATTCATCGGTCCAAACATCAATGCTGGGGCTTCTTCACGAGGATCAGTTGGGAAGGGTGTGAAATCTGATGTCACGGTCTCAGGAGACGAAGCCAAAGAGGTTGATATCTCATTGAAAGTCACTTGAGAAGAGGTAGCCCCTGAAGATATACTATCAGATGCGGTCTGAGAGTAAGTGGCCTCAGCAGACGAGGCTTCAGAGGAACTATCATCCCGAACTATCACATCGCAGGCAGCTCCGATAGGAGTCGTCACCGAAATGGACTGTTGGGAGTCATACTCGTCCTCAGATGTAAGAGGATCATCAATCCAGCAGTTTTCTCCATTTTCAGGAGTTAAGGGAGGATGTACCCGGTGGTCTTCAGGGACTTCCGGTTCTGGATTTTGATTGCGACGAAGCTAATTGACGCGATCTTTCTCTTGTTCTAGGGCAAGCATTGCAAGATCCTCGCATATTCTTCAGGATCAGGCATAGGATGCAAATATCCTTCTTCGTCTGCTCTTTGTGGTTCAACATGGTTAGGTTCCACTGGAGCAATGACGGGTGCTGGGTCAACAGCATTTTCTTGAACAGCCTCTTGTTCTTCTTCATCATCAGACCAGGATCCTTGTGGCTGTAAGGGGTTATACCAGATTACTAGCATAAGGGGAGTTTCGGGAACCCATTCTTTGTCGGAGAGGTATTCTCATGTTTTAAGGGATTCCTCCCACTCGTCGGTGTCACTGGACTTGTATCCATTCATGGAGAATCCAACTACCGAATTGCAAGAGTATGATGCCCCCTGCGTGGTTTCATTTTTTAGTTATCGCGGCATGAAATCACTGAGAGTGAATTTTCTTACCTCCTTTCAAGTCTCTGGAAGGGACTTTTCTATTGCCCCCAGTGAAGCGGTAGAGGAGGTTTCTACCTTTTCATGGACTTTTTGTTTTAGCTGGGTCGTCTTTTACCGTTTGAGCTTGAAGAGATGTTTCCTAGCCTGCCTTTATTGTTGAGTTGTTGGCTTTGTTTTCACAACCTCCTAGTTTTCATCTTCCAAGAGATCGGGATGTACCCATATGGGTTATCCGTCTGGTGTCGAGCAAGGAACCAACTCTTGGGACGCTTGAATCCTTTTTATCACCTTGAAGGAAGTAGTGATCTTCTTGTTTGGTGATTTTGGTGTTTGTCCACATGACACCATGTTGACGGAGGCAGACCCATAGTTTTTGTCAAAGGTGATGACTCCATTTTTCCACATCTCGTTTTTCTTCTCTCACACAAGGAAGCATTAATTGAGAGGATTTGAGATAATCTGGTGGTATGGACAGTATCGAGGATCGTTCGTTTTGCCAACATCTCCCGGTCTTTTGGGATCAGGGATGATGAGCTTGCCATCTGCCACAAGAGCCCCGAAGATTTCAGCAACATCTTCATCGAATGGGTATTTCTTTTCTACTCGTTCTTTGAAGGCATCAGAGAGTTCAGGTCCCTTACCTGCAGCTTTGTTTTCAGCTTTCTTTGGTGGTTGATGAGCTAACTTGGTATGCACATTGAGGACCTCTTTTTTCTTGGTTTTGAGGTTGCAATGGTGGTTGGTTCCTTCCTTAATGATTTATAATTGTTGAGGTCTTTGATCACCATTTCAGCCTCCATAGAAGCTTCTAGGAGTTCTCCCAGGTTTTTTTTATTTGTTGCCGATAATCATGGAGCGGATCCTTTCTCTCATGCTGTTTCGGCAGATGTCGACCAGCGATGCTTGCGGCAGTACATCTGAACATTTGTACGCCATTGCTTTCCACTTGTGAATGAAGTCGTATGTTGACTCATTCTCCCCCTGTTTTAGGCTGCAGAGCTGAGCCATAGTAGCGGGATGGTCCTCACCTTTGAAGTGAGTTAGAAAGCATGTCTCTAGCATAGCCCAGTTTTGGATGGAGTCCTCCGGCAGAGTGGAGTGTCAGTCAAAGGCCGTACCTTTTTGGGTACTTGCAAAGAGACGGGTCTTGAGTGCATCTTGATCTGCGATAGCTCCCGTCAGGATTTTGAAGTGGATGACGTGATGTATGGCAGATCCTTTCCCATGTATGTTTGGAGAATAGGATTCTTGGATTTTGTAGGGAACGGGACCGAGTCCATCCATAAGGGATATGGTGGCTTGATCCCATGTTCCTTGAGTATATCCTCTTCTTTTGCTTTGGCGAGGATGTCGTCTACATCCTTTTTGGTAAGGGAGCATGACTCATTTTCTTCTTCGGGTCGAGTGGGAGACGGGTCTCTCCTCTTTTATATAGGCAAGAGGGTAGTACTGGTTCTCCTTGAGTGGGGCCAGGTATGCTGGCTTTGTGGGTGCTTGGGACCTTCTTTGTTTTGGCGAAGGTTTTGGAGACCAAGTCTTGAGATAGACCTGGCTTTTTATGGGTTGAGGCTCACAGGGGTGCCGCGGGCTTCGAATTTCTTGACGCTCGCCTTTGGTGTCATGGTAGTGACACGTTGAGATGTGATTTTCTTCTTTTTGGCAGGCGCAGTTTCTTTTTCGAGAAGTGGGAATGGTCCCAGTGTCCCAAAGATGATAGTCCGGAGAGTCGAGGTCGACCCAGAGTTTATAGAGTTGCCAAGAGAGATGACGTTTCAACAGCTGACAGGGCGCTTGTGAGTGCGCGTGTTTTCCTTCTGTTAAAGCATGAGTTGGTACCTACTTTCGTCGAAAGTAATGGTCAAATAAGCTGCCATTGTTAGTTTCGAAAAATTTATGAAACAAGACCACATCCATTAGTAATCACAAGAATACAATGATCATAAATGGGAAAACTATGGTTTCGTCTTTTCAGATCGCTCGAGGGTCATGATTTGACCCAAGTGACGTGAAGAAAGAAAAAGGCCATAGAAGGTACAATTGTTCTGATAGCAAGTATGGTGGGCCCAGAATGAGCGTTCCAGTGACTACTAGAAGCAATTGTAAACCTTAATTCAACTTATCATGAAGCAAGGCTTGCTCGAGATAAGATGAATACAAGGTTGGAGTTACAAAAGTATCGGTCGCGAATACAGTAAACCCGAAAGGGCCTACTAGTATCGCTAGGCACAAATATGGAAAAGAACAAGAGTGTCGGTCGCGAATACTGTAGACCCAAAAAGGGCGTACTAGTACCGCTAGGCACAAATGTTGGAAATCGCATCCATGAGATGGGATTTTCTCTTTTTTTTGAAAGGACAAAATCGGATTCGCCAAATAGAGCAAATGGTATTCTAATTCGAACATAAGCTCAACATTTCTGCGAGCACCAACATCCGGAAAGGAAGGAACCAGAATTTCTCAAATCTGAATCCAAGAGTTATGGGAGTTTTTTTTTTTTTTGAAAGGTCAAGATCGGATTCGTCAAAGAGAGCAAATGGTATTCCGATCCGAACATAGGCTCGACATTTTTGCAAACACCAATATCCGGAAAGGAAGGAACCAGAATTTCTCAAATCTGAATCCAAAAGTGACGGAAGTTTTTTTTTTTGAAGATTTTTTTTCCTTTGGAAAAAAACATCTAAAGATAGAAGAGTGCACTTAGGACTCCTAATCCGGTCTTATGAAACCTCAATCGATAGATTAGCCCCCAAGTAAGGGTAGGATTCCTTAATGAACCCGTTTGGAGGACCATTGCCTAGAACAGTCAAGCTGTCTCCACACTCTATACAAGGGTTTTCTTGAATCAATCGTGGTCAAAGAACGCAATTGGTGCAACCTTAGTGTTCTTCGCCTCATTTTTTTTTAAATCCCTAACGAACTCATCGAAGAGAAACGATGGCCCATTCCCCAATCCAAACCGGCTCAACATTTCTGCAAGCACATGGAGGAAAAGGAAAGGATCAAAGTTTCATAAGTTTGAATCCAAAATGAGAAATCTGATTTTTTTTTGTTTGTTTTTTTGAAAGATCCCTAATTGGACTCATCGAAGAGAAACGATGGCCCAATTCCCAATCCGAACCGGCTCAACATTTCTGCAAGCACATGGATGAAAGGGAAAGAATCAAAGTTTCTCAACTTTGAATCCAACATTAGAAATCTGATTTTTTTTTTTGTTTTTTTTTAAAGATCCCTAATGGACTCATCGAAGAAAAACGATGGCCCAATTCGCAATCCTAACCGGCTCAACATTTCTGCAAGTACATGGACGAAAGGGAAAGGATCAAAGTTTCTCAAGTTTGGATCCAACATGAGAAATCTGATTTTTTTTTTTTTTTTTGAAAGATCCCTAATGGACTCATCGAAGAGAAACGATGGCCCATTCCATAATCCGAACCTGCTCAACATTTCAGCAAGCACATGGACGAAATGGAAAGGATCAAAGTTTCTCAAGTTTGAATCCAACATGAGAAATCTAATTTTTTTTGTTTGTTTTCTAAAGATCCCTAATGGACTCATCAAAGAGAAACGATGGCTCATTCCACAATCCGAACCAGCTCAACATTTCTACAAGCACATGGACGAAATGGAAAGGATCACAGTTTCTCAAGTTTGAATCCAACATGAGAATCTGATTTTTTTTTTAAAGAGAAAGAGTGGAAATAAACTCAAAGGTAGAATTTAGAAATTTCTAAAAATCCCTTCTCATTTTTTTTAGATGCGAAATCCAACATAGGCGACCAACTAGAAAGTAGCCAAGAAAACTAGAAAAGAAGTATAAGCATAGAACAAAAATATGATATGCAAATATTTCATTTCTAAGCATCGTGTTCTCAAATGAACGAGTCCCACCGGGTGTGCCAGCTTGATGACCAGCTTTCGCGCTCGGCGCTACCGAGGTCGGCGGACGTGGGAGTCCGTTTGGTCTAACCCTTTCGCGGCCGGAGGCAAAGCGATCATCAACTTTTTTTTGTGTGTGCTAGATTTTCTATTCTACTTGGAATTGCAAGTGGTGATCCGGAGATTCACCTTCATAAGTAGAAAAGAAAATCAATTTTTTTCCAGTTTTCATTACACATATATTTAAGAAAAAAGACATGGTTTTGTTTTGAATGCTGTGAAAGGCTATTTCATTTGTTTTGCCATAAAAGGCGGTTTTTTTTTTTGTCGTGAAAGGTGGTTTTTGGCATTTATAGCTGATTTACAATTCTTATCAATAATGAAAGACAAGAGTTATGATTTTTATGTCTCTTTAGAAAAATACAAACTACAATGAAAAGCAAGAAAATGAGGATCTAACTTCTCAGGAGATTGTGGAGACTCGTTTAGATTGACGGTCACAAGTCATGCGTGGACTTCGCCATCATCCATGCAGATAAGAACAGAGGATGCTTTTGATTCACTTGGCTCGGCTTAACCTCAGATTTTAAGAGGACAAAGACCAAGAGGAGGTCCTATGTCCAATAAAAAGTTAAGTAGACGGGCTGAAAAGGCACGTCTAAGCCATGAAGACAAAAGGAGAAGGCCTTGGGGGTGCCCTCCAAGAGACTTTGTAGTAGTGGTCGATGCAAAACTTCAGCAGAGTTTTCTCTTTTCTTTCTGTCAGATTTTGCGTTGGGATTTCTGGATCTCGATCAGTTTTTCTGGACCAATTCTTCTTGGAATGCTCTCCTTTTATAGGCCTTTGGTAGTCATTTAGGAGAGTTTATGGGCTTTTAATGCATTAAAGCCACATAATGGGAGGAGTTACAAGTTTTAATTCATTTATTTCGCCAGTAGACTTGATTCTCTCGCGAGGAAGATGTCGCGCTTTGATGTGCTGTCAACCGATGTCCGATTGACTTGAATTTTGACAGGAAGCTTATTGGAGTCATTTTGAGACGATCCATTAGCTCTGATCTGGAAACCATGATCACGGGGTGCTTCACCGCCGAGAGGCCTGATTTGACTTCCGATAGTTAAAGTCTAGGCAAATGTTGTCGAAATGACCTGAAACTTGACATGTAGCCCTTTGTAAGCATTTTGAAGTCACCCATGTGCTTTGTTTGATGAGTGATGGCCTCGGCGGTTCTTTCCGCCGAGAGGTTTTTTTTTGCTGTTTGAGGGTTGATGTAGGGTCAAATGTTGTCTGTTTGACCTGAAACTTGGCGTGGAGCCTTTTGGAGGTATTTTGAGACCATCCACAGGCTCTGATCGAAGATATGATGTCTTTGTGCTGTCGCCGCCGGGAGCTCCTGTTAAGTTGCTGGAAGAGTGAAGTTAGGCCAAACAATTTTGAAATGGCCCGAAACTTCATGTGTACTCTTCTTTTGGCTATTTTTATGGATGTTGCAGTTTTTATTTGATTCTGACAAGATTTGATTTTTGAAGTAACATTGCCTGTTTGCGGTAGGCTGCGGTTTCATGTAGCTTCTTTCATTTTGAATAGACAAAAGTGACATTTTTGGTGTCAACAAATCCGAACCACCGACACCCTTCAGATGTTCTTGCATAACCTCGAATCTGCTACTTGCCTTGTCCATAGGTTATGATTCTCCAGTTTGCATCTGCACATTGTCCAAATTCCTATGTGCTTTTAACCACACACTGATGCATCCCGCTGAGTCTACCTCACCATTATTCTGGAATCGTTGAAAATCCTCTAATACTCCTCCGACAAAAGTTCATCAAATTCCAGAACTTTCTAGCTTTTGGCATCACTTGAAGCTCTATCAACTGAAAATCACCTCAAACTTCCTGAAATCCGCCATTTGTCTAGTTTTAGTGTCTTTTAACTAAGGAAAATATTCCAAATTTATCCAAATATCCACACTTACTTACCTGACGCACCATTCGACGGTACACAATCAACTGTAATTGGGTCTCAATATGCTGTTCACATTTCTTGCTGACTAACAACTGCTCGCAAATCCCTTCGCTAGCTCCATCTGTGACATCAAAAAGCTGAAAATTCTACCAGAGTCCTTCGAGATCCACATGCTAAATACACAAAACTCTGACTCTCTGGTGCGAAAACAAGAAAAGGTTATAAATGTGGGTGCAGAGACATTAAATTCTCCCCCACTAGAAAAGAATTTGGTCCCCCAAATTCCCTAACAATAACAAAAAGGGAAGAGACAAGGAGAGTCTCCCCCACGAAGGAAAGCAAACCCAAACCCGACAGAAGGACATCTAGCCAAAACAAAACAACAAATCTTATGATTCCTTACTACACGACCTAAGGTTCCTAGAGTGTTTTATTTCCTAGAAACATGCCCCCAAACCCGGACCCTGTAACGGCCCGACCTCGGGGAGCACAAATGGGATTAAGTAATAGAATATTTCTCCCAAGATCCACGTGTGTGAGGATGACACGTTCCAACACACTCTGAATATTTTTTCTGCGGAAGCTTTCGTGGTGTTGCAACCTGGAATCCGTGGCGATCGAATTCCGTGTCGCACTCAGCCGCTAGCATAAAGCTATCATATCAAGAGCCATATCAGACTGGAATAAACCATCATAATAAAATGCAGAGCAGACAGTAACATGATATTACATTCTCATATATGTTCAAGTTACAAATATCAATGTGTATTAATTACAATTCCTAGAAAATGGCTAATAAAAGCCATACAAAACAAGCTAAATATGTACTACCTCACATGCATTGTAGCTCCGATGTCAAGCTCAACGTCTACATGACATAGCCGACACTACTACCTGCAACTCATGGCTCCACGGCCAACACAGGCGCTCATCTCGGGCAAAGAAGTCTAGACCTGAGTACCAAAGTAGTGGGTTAGACACGACGGTCTGGCAAGTGGGTGAAAAGATAACAAGCGTACTGCAGAATAAAACATGTGCTAAATCATGTTATTTGATAAAGAACTGCATAATTAAAACGTGTGGAAAATCATGGATATCTGACAAAATCCTATATTCATATAAAACAGGTGTAAAACATGGATATCCGACAAAACATGTATTCATTTAAAGCTTGTATAAAACATGGGTATTTTACAAATCAAGCATTCCTCACATTGCAAACCTAGTCCATATGCGGACCCTGCAAATTGCCCTTCTTCAGGGGAGCCACTATCGTGAGGACAAATGGCAACCACATAAAGCTAAATCCTCTATCACTAAAGTGATGAGAGCACATCGGGGCGTTGAATTCAGACACACGAAGTGGTGAGAGTCAACGAAATATATAAATACATATAACTATATAGGACCGCGGTAGCGAACCGGGTAACAGGGAGGGACGGGATCCAACTGCAACAGGCAGGAATGGGAGGGGGACCTCCAAGTCGGTGGATCAAGCCGATAAGGTTGTCCCAGCTTAGTGGCGCCGACATATAGGTCACATGAAAGAAATCGGAACATGTACAAATGTCTATATGATGTAAAACACATAAACGGGCTGAATGAGGTGCCCATAGGCACAATTATCACTTTTGTATCGGGTCATGCATAAATGAGGCTAGCAAAATGCTAAAAATGCAATTTCGATATTTTCGAGCATGACTATTCAGGTATCCTGAAGTTTTGAAGAGTACATATGCAATTCGGGTAAAATAGAACATGGATGGATTTCCATAAATTTCTAGACCAAGCATTGAGGGTTCAAGATTAAATCAGTGTGGATAAGGTTCCTATATGTTGGTTTTGATATTTACTTGGTACTCCATAAGATTAGAGACATTCTGAGCTCCCTATACACATTGGCAAGTCAAAAACCCTTAATGAATATCCGTGATGGGGTCTCTTTTTCAACCGGGCTCCATACATCACCTCCTAAGTCTCACCATTGCATTTGGGCCCCAAACAGACCTCTCCCAAGCATTTACACATCAGTCCCATGCTCCTAACACGGCCCCAGGCCAACAGTACACATGGGTCGAGCGGACCCGAAGTTCGCTCGAGCCATTGGTTCTCTAGAAGGGGTTCGCTCGAGCGAACTAGGCTCTGGGCTGGTTGCCTCGAGCCAACTGGCCTTCGTCTGGGGTTCGCTCGAGCGAACTGTCACAGCACTACCCTGAAGTGCATTTCGGGCTCTTCCTTTCTCTCCTTTCAAATCTCCTTTGAGCCACAACTCTTCCACACAAATGAGGGGCTTACAATCTCCTCAAAACCACACTTCATCCTCCATTCAAACATCCCAAAAAATACATCAAATCATCTCCATTTCTTCCACATTCATCACAAAAGAAACCCATCATCCACGAAGTTCATACATATATAAACATGAAGCAAACTTTCTCAAATTAGAATACATACTTTCAAGAAACTAAATAGAGAGAAAGACTCATCAATATGCCTTTTCAAAAGCAATAGAGAATCATAGTGAAAAGCATAATTAGAAGCAAGTATTAAATCACTAAGCACAAGTAATGAAAATCTATATTTTTCTCATGAAACATGCTAACACTTAAAAACATCCATTCATCCACTTGCCTTGGCCTCCAAGATAGCTAAATAAGCTTCTAATCTCACTCCCAAGCCAAAGATCCCCCAAGCTATACAAAAGCCCCCAAAATACAACCCATAAGAACCCTAAAATGGCAAATCAAGAAAGACAAGGAATGTGGCATACAAAGCTAGGGAAATAGAACCTAAGGGGCTACCATTGTACATATAAGAAAAATGGGAAGGAGTTCTCACCTCTAGGGCCATCAATCAATGAGAATGAGCTTGAAAAAGTGGCTGCCCAGCTGGGATTTGCACAATGAGGGAGTCCATGGAGAGCTTGAGATGAGGGGAAGAAGAAGATGGGCTTAAATCTCCCATTTTAGTAAGCTTGGAGGTGGGATTACGAAAAGAAAACAAGAAAAAGAAGAAAGGGGATGAAAAACCCCCCATTTTCCTGCTGTAGCTTCCCCCTCTTCTCTGCTGGGATGATTTGGAAGAGATGAGGGAGGGGGAGCTTATATAAAGAGTGGGGGTGGGGCACACTACTAACTAAAGCTTTGATGGATTAAAACATTGATTTCTGGGCCCCGGATGCAATCGATGAAGAAGAGAAAAATATTTCTCGAAAAATCTAGTTTTTAAAAAGTATAATTTTGGCATGGGTCTGAGATCTCAAAATTTGGTTCCAGATTCAATGTGAAAAGACCGATTTTGCCCCCAAGGCTGGAAAAACTGATTTTCAGAGCTTCGAATGGGCACGGAGTGAACACGAAAGTTGTAGGGAATGACGAGATTAGTCAAACGAAGCCGAAATGAAAATTTTAAGGAGTCACAGAGAACCTCCCCATGCTGACCACGCAAAACAAGTGGGACCCTACGGTCACTAACTAGATTCACTAGCTCTCAAAACTTTCCAAAGCTAATGAAAAGTCATTTTAACTCAAAAACTCAACCAAACACCCACTAGCCCCACTTAGAAAAATAATCCACAAATAAATCAACACTAATCCCGGAAATTAGGGGTGGGGTCTCACACGAGGTGCCTTTTTTTATGGAGATGGAATTTCCACGAAAAGGGACCTCGATTCAACGGACTTAGTGAATCTTGATGAAGGGATACCCCTGTCGCGACCCCAGACTGGGTTAGCGACCAAAGGGTGCACCTAATCCAAGATCTAGTGCGATCCAATTAATGTTGCCTAGTGCATTTGTTTAATTGGCTACTACGTACACGGATTAAAGGAGAATATTACATCTGTGCACGTGATTTCCGACAGGGTTCCACGGTGAGGATTTCACACAAGCCATTCACATACGGGGTACGGAAGCGCGTAGCAAATCATTTTTGTAATTCCTTTCTATAATAACAAGACTGATGATACAAGTGTATAAAACATGATGTTAGAGTGAGCAATGATCATTATATCATCTCCCAATGTAATGTTAATGTTTATATAAAAGATCAGTTAATTAATCACTCCCCAAAAATAAAGGCTAACAAAAGCCAGTACAAACAAAAGAATCCCCAAAAATATGTTAGTCACAATCCCCAAAATGTTCCATATCTCAATGCCTGACCGAATGTCTAAACAACATCGTCAGCCTACCATTCTCCTACTCGTTGTAGCTCTCCGGCCACCTCCTCTGGCTCCTCCTCGGGATAATCGGCATCTGAACCTGAGTGCCAAAGAATGAGTCAAACACGACGGTCTGGCAGGTGGGTGAAAAGATATAAACATATGATAAAATACAAGTTACCTGGAAAAAATGAAACCTGTTTAAACAATAATTTTCATGAAAGAAAATGCATCCTTTATTAGAAACACATGTGCAATATAAAAACATGTAAAGGTACCAAAGAACAAGGAACTAACAAGATGACAACCACACAAAGTTAAATCCTTTATCACTAAAGTGATGAGAGCACATCGGGGCGTTGATCTCAGACACACGAAGTGATGAGAGTCAACGTAATATATAAATACATATAACTATAAGGGACCACGGCCGCGGACCGGATATCGGGACGGGACGGGATCCAGGCTGCAGTTGGCGAGATAGGAGGGGGACCTCCAAGTTGGTGGATCAGGCCGACAAGGTCGTCCAAGCTTAGTGGTGCCGACTCATAGGTCACATGAAAGCAATCGGGACATGTACACATGTCTAGATAGTGTAAAACACATAAACGGGCTGAACGGGGTGCCCATAGACACAAATATCACTTTTGTATCAGGTAATGTATAAACGGGCTGGCAAAATGCTAAAAATGCAATTTCAATATTTCTAGGGCATGACTAGTCATGTCTCTTGAAGTTAAAGAATACATATGAAATTCGAGTAAAATAGAACAAAAACGGATTTCCATAATATTACGGACCATACATTGAGGATTCAAGGTTTAAATCAAGGTGTATAGGGGTCCCGTATGCAGGTATTGCCATTGGCTTAGTACTCTATAGAATTTGGAGGCATTCCAAGTACTTTATACCAATTGACAAGTCCCAAGATCCTCAATAAATATCCGTGATGGGGTTTTTCGTTCAACCGGGCTCCACACATCACTTCCTAGGTCTCACCATCGCATTTGGGCCCCAAACAGACCTCTCCCAAGCATTTACACATCATTCTCATGCTCCTAACACAGCCCTAGGCCAACAGAGAGAACCCAAAGTTTGCTCAAGCCATGGGCTCTCTGGAAGGGGTTCGCTCGAGCAGACCTGCCCAGGTCAAGTTGGCTCGAGCGACCAGAAGGTTGGCTCAAGCCGACTGACCTCTGGGAGTTGACTGTCACAAAAGCCTGTTTCTGATGGGCAGTCTAGCACCTTCCTTTCTTCTCTGGCAAGTCTCCTTGGAACTACCATTCCTTCACATAAAGGAGGGCTTATAACCACCTCAAAACCATATTCATTCCTCCATCAAAACATTCCACCAAAAATAACAAATCATCTCCTTTATCATCCACATTCATCATAAGAGCGAACCCATCCTATATGAAATCCATATGCAAGCTTTAACAATCATAAATACATACTGTGTGGGGAGATTTCCAGAACCACAGGATTAAGCTAATCACAGCCATCAGATGAGACTAAGCACTCTCACGTGCCATCCGCGTGCCATCCACGTGGCACGAAGCTCACCCCGGCTACCAGGACAAGAGGTCCGGCCGAAGTCAGGCAGCTCCGGGCCCTTAGCGCCGAACTGGCCCACCTCGGGCGTCACCTCGGCAAGGAGCTCCACCTCGGCTGAGCCACCCCGGGTGCCATCCCGGCAGCAAACTCCACCTCGGCTGAAGAAGCCGGGACAGAAGCCGAAGCAAGAGCCTTCACTTGCGCCCCTCATCCCCCACGTCATCAGGCACGTGGAGGGATAGGGGCACGAGCTAGTGGGACAGACGCGACATCCAGCCGCCCACAATCTTCGCCAGATCCCTGACAGGGCGGCATCCAGCGGCTGAAGCCACATCAGGGCAGGGCCCGAGGGCAGATCCGCTGGTACCCCTACCGCCAAAGGCGCCCAACAGGGCCTGGCCCAACAAGACGTGCATTAAATGCGATGTGGGCTGACCCGACGGGCATTTAATGCATAGTGGGCTGGATTGGACCGCAATTAATGCAATGTGGGCTGATCGTGACTTCCCAGTCAAATCACGGGACCCACACCACAATATCTCCCAAAGATACGATCCAAACTCTATAAATAGAGGCTCAAACCACCATCTAAGGTACGCCATTTTTCATACACAGAGCCCTTACTCTGCCTCTCTTCTTCCTCTCCTTCCATTGTTCCAGTTCTCATACTGACTTTGGCATCGGAGAGCCTTGCGCCGCCCAGGCCAGGGTCCTCTGACCGTTTGCTATTCCCTTTCAGGCTTCCGGACGGCATCCGTCACACCTAGTCACCATCATCTTCTCGGATAAGTCCTATAAGGCTCCATCCTTATTGTGGGTCATTATTTTCTGCACCTACAATTGGCGCCGTCTGTGGGAAAGTAATATCCCAACCTCTCAAAACCTTCCCAACCTTCTTAACCTCAACCTCTCAGAAGCCATGCCTCCGAAAGCTAAGAAGGGCGTAGAATCCTCAAGAGCAGCGCTCGAGCTGCCACCACCGCCAACGGACGTCCCTCCTCAAGGACGCTTTCGTACGGTGCATGGCACGACTGCAGGCGAGGGCCGCTTAGGCTCTCAGCTCTTTATCGAGTTCCCACTCCAAGAGGGACTCGAGGCCTCGACCTCGTCAGAAGAAGTCGCGCCACTCAGACGCAATGAGCGTCAGCATGAGCGTCCCCGGAAGGACAAAGCCGTGGCCGTAGGAGAGACGCGCCACGTTCAACCCCCTGCCACTGGAGAGGTTCCCGAAGCTGCTCTCCTCCAGAAGCAACTCCAGAAGCAAGGGCAGCTGATTCGCGAGCTCCAGCAGCAGCTGAGGGCAGTGCAAACTGCCTCCTTGAGGCAAGTCTCTGAGCCTCAAGGAAAAAAGAGGGACGCCCCCGGCAGGGCAGCCCAGCCTCCCCGCGAGGATCTCAGAAATCATCTGGACCAGAAACGGAGCCAGATCCGTGATGAAGGCTCGAGCAACAGCCGAAGTCACCATAGCCGCGACGGCCGAACTCATAGCCGTCGTAGCCCGAGCCATCCCAAGCGAAAGCCCAGAGCTCAGACTCCAGAGAAGGACGACGAGCAAGAGCGATTTGACAAACGTGTCAGATTGGCTCTCCAGCACAACTTGGACATGCGGGACCAGAAGCAGATCTGTGGTCACACTGATCTGGGGGGCTCGCCCTTCACAAAAGAGATCGAGCGCACCCCCTTGCCCAGAAAGTTCTCCGTCCCGCGGTTCGTCCCCTATGACGGACTGTCCGACCCATCTGCACACCTCCGACACTTCTCCCAGAAGATGTCCATCTGGGGGAACGAGGGTCACCTAAACTGCAAAATCTTCTCCTCCAGTTTGGGTGATCTCCCCCTGAAGTGGTTCTGCTCTCTCCCGGAGCAGTCGGTTTCCAATTGGAAGGAGCTCCAGCTCTCCTTCCTGAAGAAGTTCCAAGCCTACACCGTCGTCCCCAAGAAGGAAGGGGACCTCATCGCCCTGAGAATGAAGCAGGGCGAAACCCTCGCCAAGTTCACCCAGCTATTCTGGGCGGTCTACAGCCAGATCGAGGGCGCGAGGGAAGGGATAGCCATCTACGCCTTCCAGCATGCCCTGATTCCTGGCATCGACTTGCGAAAGGACTTGGTCGGGGACACCCCAGAGTCCATGCCAGAGTTGATGTCCCGGGTGAAGCGCTTCATCGCCCGGGAGGAAGACGAGATCCGGGCCAGGGATCAGGACGGGCATCCGGAGCCCGAACAGAAGAATGACCAACCTCGGCAGAGAGGCGGGAGGCCCTCCCAGAAACAGGAGCCCAAGCGGGCCTGGGTCTCCAGTTCGGCGAAGCCTTCGTCGTCCAGGTCTGGGGGCAATTGGAAGCCCATACCTCCCTCCAGCGCCAGTCAGAGCGTCAACGTCGTCTTCAAGGAGCCGATCTACCGCATTCTGACCAAGATCAGATCCAAGCCGTTCTTCAAGTATCCTCCGCCCATGAAGAACGAACCCACCGAAGGCCCCCGAAGCAAGCTCTACTGCTCCTTCCATAAGGGCAACGGGCACAAGACCGAAGAATGCAGGACTTTGCAGGGGTATCTGGAGAAGCTGGCCGAAGAGGGCCACATCCCAGAGTTCATCAAGGCAGGTGATGCCGGCGGCAGCGAGGGCCGAATTCACCAGAGCGCGGCCCAGGCTCCAGACAGCGAGGACTCAGAGAAGATCATCAACGTGATCCATCTGGCGTCCTCAGCTCCCACTTCCTCGTCCCGGGGAAGCTCCCAGACCCGTGCCGAAGCCAGGCGGGCTTCGCACGGGAAAGAAGTAATGAAAGCCGAACTCGCGCCGGCATCCAAGAGAGCCCGCCGCGACCGACCAGCCATCTCGTTCTCGGATCGAGATCTAGAGGGAATCCAGGTCCCTCACAACGACCCCCTGCTCCTCACCATGAAGCTGAGAGACTTCACCGTGAAGAGGATCCTCGTCGACTCCGGCAGCTCTTCCGAGGTCCTCTACTACGACTGCTTCAAGAGGATGAAGCTCTCCGAAGCAGACCTCACGGAGGTCCGAGCACCCTTGCTAGGGTTTATCCGCCACGCCAGTCTATCCCAAGGGTAGGATCACCTTGGAAACCCAAGTTGGCGGAGCGTCCGTGCTGGCCGACTTCCTGGTTGTGGACGCCCCTTCTCCCTACAATGTCATTCTGGGCAGAACGTGGCTCCACAAGCTAGAGGCAGTTCCATCTTCCCTCCACCAAAAGCTGAAGTTCGTCCATGAGAACAAGGAGGGCAAGATGGAGGTAGTCACAGTGGAGGGAGACCAGCAGCAGGCCAGGCAGTGCATGCTGGCCGCAGTCCCAGCAGTGAAGGAGCCAGAGCGCGTCAACCTGGCCGAGTTCGAGAAAGGCCTCGACGAGATCGGCCGGGACCCTGAGAAGAAGAGCATCGAGGACCTGGCCGAGGTCAGACTAGACCCGGCAGACCCAGACAGATTCTTCCTGATTGGCACCCAGCTATCGGACGAAGAAAGGGCCGAACTCTCTCAGTTCTTGATGCAGAATGTGGACGTCTTCGCTTGGAGCCCAAGCGAAATGCCTGGGGTCGACCCTGAGGTCATGTGCCACAAGCTCAATGTCGACCCCGACCACAAGCCGGTAGTGCAGAGGGCCCGAAGGACCGGGCTGCAGAAGACAGATGCGGTCGTCGAGGAGATCGACAACCTGCTAAAAGCGGGAGCCATCCGGGAAGTCCAGTACCCGGTATGGCTGGCCAACACGGTGGTGGTCAAGAAGAAAACTGGGAAGTGGAGGGTGTGCGTGGACTTCACCGACTTGAACAGGGCTTGCCCTAAGGACAGTTTTCCCCTCCCAAAGATTGACCAACTGATCGACGCCACCGCTGGTCACGACCGAATGAGCTTCCTTGACGCCTACCGAGGCTATCATCAGATCCCGCTCTATGAGCCTGACGAGGAGAAAACATCATTCATCACCCCCCGCGGCACTTACTGCTATAAGGTGATGCCCTTCGGGCTGAAGAACGCGGGGGCGACCTATCAGCGCCTCGTCACAAAAATGTTCCAGGCCCAGCTCGGCCGATCGGTAGTGGTGTATATCGACGACATGGTCGTCAAATCCGTGCGCTCCAGCGACCATCTGGCGGATCTCGGCCAAGTCTTCGGCATCCTTCGCGCCTACAAGCTCAAGCTAAACGCTTCCAAGTGCGCCTTCGGCGTAGCCTCTGGCAAGTTCCTCGGCAGCTTGGTGACGCGGAGGGGGATAGAGGCCAATCCGGAACAGATCACTGCCATCCAGGGCATCCAGAGTCCCTCTACCACGAAGGAAGTTCAGAGGCTCACAGGAATGGCCGCCGCACTCAATCGCTTCATCAGCCGCTCATCAGATAAGTGCAGGCCTTTCTTTCAGCTTCTTAGAAAAAATCTGAAGTTCCAGTGGACCCCTGAGTGCGACCAGGCATTGGCCGCACTCAAAACTTATTTAATGTCACCACCTTTACTCTCCACCCCAACTTTGGGGGAGATTCTATATTTGTACCTTGCGGTCTCGGATCACGCAGTGAGCTCCGTCCTCATTAGGGAGGACGGGGAGTTCAAAAGCCAATCTATTACACGAGCAAGACCCTGCTCGATGCCGAGACCAGGTACCTCTTATTGGAGAAGCTTGTGTTGGCTCTCGTCACCGCCTCCCGCAAGCTCTCCCATTATTTTCAATCCCACACCATTGTGGTGATCACGGAGCACCCACTCCGTTCATTGTTCAAGAAAGCTGACTTTTCAGGGCGCATATCAAAGTGGGCAGTTGAACTGGGGCAGTATGACATACAGTACCGTCCCCGAACTGCGATCAAAGCCCAGATCCTGGCAGACTTCATTGTCGAATTCGCCTCCCCCAACCCGGCTCCGACCCAGCTCGGCACGGCACTGGGGGGCACAGGGCAAGAGCCAGTAGAAACAGAGGTCCAGCAGTCTCCCACCTCGGCATGGAAGATCTTTGTCGACGGGTCGTCCACCTCCAAGAGAGCTGGTGCCGGCATAGTTCTCCAATCGCCAGAGGGACTGGTCATAGAGCAGGCCTTCACCCTGGACTTCAAAGCGACTAACAATGAGGCAGAGTACGAAGCACTGATTGCAGGGTTGAACAGCGCCCAAATCCTCGGAGCCCAGCACCTGGAGATCTTCAGCGACTCTCAACTGGTAACTAGCCAGCTCGCTGGAGACTACCAGGCCAGGGACGACAGGATGGCGGCCTACTTAGCCCTTGCGAAGAAATTGCTCTCTCATTTCCAGAAAGCCGAGGTCAGGCAAATATCCAGAGATACCAACACGCATGCAGATGCGCTTGCAAACCTGGCCTCCGCCGTCGAAGCAGGAAAGAAGAGGACCATCGAGGTCGGGTCAGTATCAAGGTCAAGTCTAGAACTCCATTCATCTCGGCTTGTCCTCTGTGCTGACCTCGGCCCCAGCTGGATGGATCCAATCGTCGCCTACTTGAAGGACGACCAGCTCCCCGAAGACAAGACTGAAGCCCACAAGATCAGGCTCAAGGCAGCTCGGTTCTGGCTCTCTCCAGAAGGCAAACTCTACAGGAAGTCCTTCACAGGTCCATACCTCCAATGCGTCCACCCGACCAAGGTGGACGACTTCCTGTATGAGATCCACGGAGGAATCTGCGGCAGCCATATAGGAGGTCGGTCATTGGCCTACAGAGCAATCAGCCAGGGTTACTGGTGGCCCTACATGCAGAAGGACGCCCAGGTCTACGCCAGGAAATGCGAGAAATGCCAGAAGTTCTCCCACTCCCTCCATCAGCCAGCGCAGGATCTGAGTCCCCTCTCCAGCCCATGGCCCTTCGCTCAATGGGGCCTGGACATTGTGGGGCCTCTTCACCGAGCTCCGGGGAACAAGAGATGGCTGATAGTGGCTACGGACTACTTCACAAAGTGGATAGAGGCTGAACCGTTGTCCTCTATCACGGACAGGGACTCCAGGAACTTCGTTTGGAAAAACATCCTTACGAGGTTCGGCATCCCCCGGACCCTGATTTCGGATAACGGGACTCAGTTCGATTCCAAATCCTTCAGAGACTTCTGCCAAGAGCACGGCATCAGAAACCATTACTCCACCCCGGCATATCCACAGAGTAATGGCCAGGCAGAAATCTCTAACAGAGTGATCCTGGACGGCCTGAAGAAGCGACTGGACAAGGCAAAGGGCAGATGGACAGAAGAGCTTCCGAGCGTGCTGTGGGCATACAGAACAACTCCAAGGAGGTCCACCTCGGCAACACCTTTCTCTCTGGCCTACGGGATGGAGGCGGTCATTCCCTTGGAAATCGGCCTTCCTACCCTGAGGACAGAGCTGGTCGACCAAGGCCAAAATGAGACGAACCTGGCAATGGAGCTGGAGCTGGCAGACGAGCGACGAGAAGCAGCAGCCCTGAGACTGACCGACTATCAGCAGCGGTTAGCCAGGGCATACAATCAAAATGTCAAAGAAAGGAGGTTCACCGCGGGAGAGCTCGTTTTAAAGAAGACCCTGCCAGCTGACAAAGAACCAAACGAGGGGAAGCTTGCCCCGAACTGGCATGGCCCGTTCAGAGTAGTCTCACTGGCAGGAAAGTCGGCCTACAAGCTCGAAGACTTGGATGGCAAGCCGCTGCCGAGACCGTGGAATGCATCCCACTTGAAGAAATTTTATTCCTAAAGATGTAATGAACCTCAGAATCAATAAAAGCAGCTTTTGCCTTGTCATCAATCTGTCTCTCTCTGGTCGACTCCGGCAGCACAGGCTCTACGCCCTGGAAATGGCCTGGAGTTCCTACACTCAGCCTTTCCTAAAGCCCCGTGTCTTGGACACAATCAAGGCTCAACGCCCTGGAAATGGCCTGGAGTTCCTACACTCAGCCTTTCCTAAAGCCCCGTGTCTTGGACACACTCAAGGCTCTAGGCCCTGGAAACGGCCTGGAGTTCTTACACTCAGCCTTTCCTAAAGCCCCGTGTCTTGGACACACTTAGGCTCTACGCCCTGGAAATGGCCTGGAGTTCTTACACTCAGCCTTTCCTAAAGCCCCGTGTCTTGGACACACTTAGGCTCTACGCCCTGGAAATGGCCTGAAGTTCCTACACTCAGCCTTTCCTAAAGCCCCCGTGTCTTGGACACACTTCAGGCTCTACGCCTTGGGAATGGTCTAGAGTTCCTACACTCAGCCGTTTCCTGAAGTCCGGGTTCATAAACCCCTCACACCTCGGCGCAAGGCAGTTCGGCCAAGGTCAGTTTCCTGAAGTCCGGGTTCATACACCCCTCAGGAGGCCATTGCCGAACTCATTCTCGCCTAGCCGAGGCCTGCGGAACGATGTGGCCACCTCGGCGCAGGTCAATCCGGCCGCGGTATGGATCCACCTCGGCGCAAGGCCAGCCATTTCGGCCAAAGGCAGCTTTCTAGAAGAAGAGAGCTGTGCCAGCATTCAAACACAAAAATCCAAGCATTCCAGAACAGTGCAAAGAAATGAGAAAAAGAACTCAAAAGCACTGTACACAGTTTGGGTAATCACAGAATTCCTTTTTATCCATTGCAAACTGCTTTATTATAAGAATTACAGAACAGAAAGCAAAGTACAGAAAGGAGGATCACAGTCCTCTAAAAACAGAAAATAGAGAAAAGGCTGGGAGACTGATCTTCACTCGCTCCTCGGGCTGCATACTCCAAGACGTCGGACCGTGTCGGACGAGAAGTGCAGCGGGCGCCACCGCCCCTCTTTCTCTTCTTCTCTCCATCAACGAAACCCCAGGTGCAGCGGGGCCTCATCCCGCCTCCCGTACGACGGACGCACAGGGCCGTGTCGGACGAGAACGCGCCCCCGTCCCCCGCAGCGCATCCTCATTCTGTCTGGCCAGGGACGGATGGCCATGGACCCGCGTTCAGAGAGCGCGTGGTCCACGGGGAGTTCCTTCAGAGAGCGCGCAGACCACGATAGCCTTCCCCCCTCGGGGATAGCCGTCCAACGGCGCAGGGTTCCCCCCGGATCAAGTAATTTCGGACACCTCCCGGACATGATTCCTACAGCTATGTTCTTTTCTTCTCCCATGGCGAGCTTGCCACCCCTATTTATAGGATGGAGAAGGACTCGGTCTCCGAAAGAAGTTATGAGGGCGAAGTCTCCCACGCGTTACTGGGGATGCACGGCTGTTGACCAGCGATCCCTATGGCGCCACGTGGAGACATCCGTCCGATTCCCTCGTCAGCTGTGCCACCTTGTTTATTGCTATTTATGGTCTCCAGAATACGGAAAATCAGCACTGGCAGTTTGACTCTTTCTACCTCAAGGGCCACGCCACACAGTAAAGGCATTCAATACCATTTAATGCACATCCAGAAATGAAAGAGAGACAAATGCAAAGAGAAAATGCACAAGTGAAGAAGCTCGACTTTCATTGATTGCAGAAAATATTTACAAGGCTGAGAAACCAAAAACGTTACAAAAGAAAGACAGAGACAAGAGAGGGGACAGAGCTACTCCGGTCTCGGCGATTCGACCAGATCAATCACCATTTCCAAGGGGCCAGAGGCTTCGGCCGAGACAGGAACCTCGCTTGGAGCGTCGCTGGCAGAAGGGGCTTCAGCTGGTACCTCAGCCGAACCAGGAGCAGAAGAGGTCTCACCCTGAGGCACGGCCAAATCCTCGCTGGCGACCGGGGCATCGCGCAAGACCGGGGCAGTTGGAGTGCTTTCAGCTGCAGGAGCTTCGACCGGAGCACTCTCGGCTGCAGGTGCGGAGCTCGGCTCGGGATCCAGGTCCGAATACTTCGGCAGGTCCTGATAGACAGGATGGTCTTCAGGGACCCCCGCACGTCTCAGTGCGGCCAGGCATCCTTCCTCGAACAGGATGGCGGTGATCTCCTCCACCTGCTTCTCGTACAGCTCAGTGGCTCGATCCACCCCATCCTGGAAGGCGGACTGGGCCTCGGCCTGAAGAGAGGCATTTTCCTTCTCCAGCTCGGCGTTCGCCGCCTTCAACCTTGCCATTTCGGCGCGCAGCCTCGTCCCCTCAGCAGTAGATTCAGCCTTCAATCTGGCCAGCTCAGACTCCAGTTCGGCGGTCTTCTTGTTCCTCGCCCAGACCTCGCCTTTCAAATGATTGGCCTTCGACGTGAGTTCGGCAACATCAGCCAGAGCCGATGCCAGCCGAGCAGCCTCTTCAGCGCTGGCCTTCTTCATCCCCTCCATTCCTTTCCGCGACTCTTCCAACTCCTTCTTCAGCTTCTCCCGCTCGGACTCCAGGCGGGTCACTCTCGCAGCGTTCCTATCCCTCCTTCCTAGAATGGCTAGGAGCCTCTGCACGTTCTGCAAATGGAAACAGAGGGTCAGGTTCGACCAAGACACTTGAAGAATGAAGAAAAGCGTTGCAAACACTTACCCGAAGACTATCCTGGATCGCCGAGACCATCAGGCTCTCATCCTCGAACCCATCGTGCGTCTCCATGTCTCTTGGCAGAGCACAGGCCTTGGCGAGAGCCCCGATCACCTCGGCATTTCCCAGCAATTGGTCTTCAACGTTCAGGGGTTTGCCGGGTTGAGATTCCATTCTCGGCTTCCACGGTGCTGGGGCAGTTCGGGGCCCGGAGGCCGATCCGGACCCTTGCCCCGCCGAGATGAGAGGCTCGTGCGCTGGACCAACAGCCGACCTGCTGACTGGCGCACTCTTTTCGGCCGGCGCACTCTTTTCCTTCGGCGCGCTCTTCTCGCCCCCCTTTTCGGATGGAGCTTTAGCCCCAGGGGCTCGTTCAGGAGTTTTGCCCTTCGACTGCAGATCAGCCTTCGAGCTCTTTTCCCCCGCCTTGGACTTCTTCTTGGGCGGGGACCCCTCCTTCGAGCGGTCCGGCGAGCGTCGCCGGGCTCCCCCGCTCGGGGCAGGGGCAGGAGCAGAGGGAGCACCGGCGCCCACCGGACCTGAAGCAGCACGAGTACCAGCAGGCGACGGAGCCCCAGAAGACGATGACCTCTGCCTAAACTTAGCAGCCAGGTCCCTGACAGCAAGCTCCCTCGAGCTTCCCTCCATGTCCTCTCCTTGATCAGAGAGATAAGCGTCCACTATCTGCGTCAAGTCCGGCAGCTCCGGATCAGAAGTAGACGCCTCGGCACCAGACGCAGTTCTGTCGGCAACGGGATCGGTCAAAGGGACCCCGCTAAACACCGCAACTGATACGGTTGGACGGTCAGGGTGTGTCTCGTCCACCTCAGGTACTCCAGTCCTGTGGTAGTGGCCGCGATACCCTCGGCGTGTACCCAAGCAGCTTCCAAGCTGACCTGGTTTCGTGCCCCTTGTACCGTTCGACCTTGTTGATGTCGTCGGTATTCCTCCTCCAACCTTCGCTAACAGCTCGGCGTCGCCTTGCACCCGCCTCTGCTCAACAGGCAAAAAAGAGTATAAGTTCGGCTTCAATGAGGTAAGCAAAACAGTAAAGGAGAAAAGCAGTGATGATTACTTGGGACTTCCCCAGGGCGACGTGGGACCGACAGCCTCCTGTCTTCACCTGGGTCGAACTCCCAGTCCCCCGAGACACAGAAGAAATCCTCCTCAGCATTCTTACTTGAATCCTCCAAGGCTAGGACGAAGCCCCTTCGCTGCGGCTTCACACGGAGATAGTATCTTCCCTCCCCAGCCTTGCAGATATCATATGTGTCCTCGATGTCGTGAGGGCCTAGGTTGGTCCCCAAGATCTCGTTCAGCTTCGCTGTGCCCATGATGACCTTGTAGCCATTGGGCATCAACTGGCCCGGGGCGAGGGACCAAAGGCTAAGGCAAGCCCTAAGCAGGGGGTGCAGTGGAAACCTGACCCCGCCCTCGATCACGGAGATCAGAGGGAACGGCATCCAGCCGCCGTAGCAGCGATACAGGGCAGCGTCGGCAAGGTCCGCCGGTTTTAGGAGGACCCTTTCCGGAATACTGAAGGCAGCCCTAAACTCGGCTAAGCCCTCATCGGAATCTACCCTGAATCTAGGGGTGCCCATGTCTAGAAGGGGTGACGACGAAGAAAAACCCTAGAAATCGAAAAACCCCAAGAAAAACCAGACAGAAGAACAAAGCGACTTACAGGGACGAAGAGGCAGATCAAGAGCAGATCCGGACGCGTCCTACGGTCGTCCTCCTCGAACAGATCTCAGGAACCAGAGCAGAAATCGAAAGCAAAGGCGAAGGCGAAAGAAATCGGGAGCGAGAAAAAGAAGGGGACGACCCTATTTGTAGAAGGGGAACCCCCATTTGGGTACCGCCTCCGAATTCGAAGAGACACTTCAAAGCTCGTGCCGGTCCCATCAATAAGACGACGCGATCGGCGCAGAAGCTACGCGTGTAGCCGTCAACTCGGTTCCCAAGACGAACAGGGCAGGGCATTTATTGCTTTAAAAGAGTTGAAGCGACACCAGGCATAAAGAGTTGAAGCGGCACCAGGTAATGATCACCATATCCCCAGACGGATTCTTCTAGCTTTCAACCCCTAAAGGCTAGCACACTTCAGAGGTCAAAAGCTAGGGGGCAATTGTGTGGGGAGATTTCCAGAACCACAGGATTAAGCTAATCACAGCCATCAGATGAGACTAAGCACTCTCACGTGCCATCCGCGTGCCATCCACGTGGCACGAAGCTCACCCCGGCTACCAGGACAAGAGGTCCGGCCGAAGTCAGGCAGCTCCGGGCCCTTAGCGCCGAACTGGCCCACCTCGGGCGTCACCTCGGCAAGGAGCTCCACCTCGGCTGAGCCACCCCGGGTGCCATCCCGGCAGCAAACTCCACCTCGGCTGAAGAAGCCGGGACAGAAGCCGAAGCAAGAGCCTTCACTTGCGCCCCTCATCCCCCACGTCATCAGGCACGTGGAGGGATAGGGGCACGAGCTAGTGGGACAGACGCGACATCCAGCCGCCCACAATCTTCGCCAGATCCCTGACAGGGCGGCATCCAGCGGCTGAAGCCACATCAGGGCAGGGCCCGAGGGCAGATCCGCTGGTACCCCTACCGCCAAAGGCGCCCAACAGGGCCTGGCCCAACAAGACGTGCATTAAATGCGATGTGGGCTGACCCGACGGGCATTTAATGCATAGTGGGCTGGATTGGACCGCAATTAATGCAATGTGGGCTGATCGTGACTTCCCAGTCAAATCACGGGACCCACACCACAATATCTCCCAAAGATACGATCCAAACTCTATAAATAGAGGCTCAAACCACCATCTAAGGTACGCCATTTTTCATACACAGAGCCCTTACTCTGCCTCTCTTCTTCCTCTCCTTCCATTGTTCCAGTTCTCATACTGACTTTGGCATCGGAGAGCCTTGCGCCGCCCAGGCCAGGGTCCTCTGACCGTTTGCTATTCCCTTTCAGGCTTCCGGACGGCATCCAGTCACACCCAGTCACCATCATCTTCTCGGATAAGTCCTATAAGGCTCCATCCTTATTGTGGGTCATTATTTTCTGCACCTACACATACATTTCCAAGATACAAACAAGGGCGAAATAGACTCATCAATATGCATTTTAAAAGTAATAGAAATCACAGCAAGAAAGATAGATGAAAGCACATATACAATCATTGATAACAATTAGTGTAAATCAAGATTTTTCCATAAACATGTAAACATTCAAAACTCATTCATTCATCCACTTGCCTTGGGTTCCAAATAGCTAATCAAGCTCCTAATCACACTCTCCAAGCCAAAGATCACCAAGCTACACAAAAAAAAAAAAAAAGAAACCCTAAAGTAGGACCCATTTAGAACACTAAATGGTTAACACCAAGAATGAGAAAGAAAGAACTTGCAATAATGGAGAAGAAGGCTCTCTAGGGCTAGGAAAACCCAAATCTATAAGATGGAGAAGATGACTTACTTATAAGGTCCTCAAAGAAGCAAAGCTATCTCAAGGAGCACCCCAATGTGGCTGGATTTCTCTCCTAAGGGTGTCCAAGAGAAGCTCTCATGGAGAGGAAGAAGAAGATGAAGAGCATTTTCCCATTGGCAAGAGTTTGGTAGTGGATTGGAGGAGAGAAAGCAAGAGGAAGAAGAATGAAAAAACCATAGAGCAGCTGGCCACAACCTCCCCCACATTTTTGAGCTGGAAAAAGGGAAAGTGAAGAAGGGTTCCCTATATATAGCAAGTGAAAGTGGGTCCTATAGCTTACCAAGCTTGTCGGGCTAAAAACATGGTTTTCTAGGCCTCGGATGAGTTTGGCGAAGAAGGGAAAAATGTTCGTCGAATCTGTATATATTTCAAGGGTTTTGAAGACATCAAAATTTGTGTCAGGATTTAGTGTAAAAATACTATTTTGCCCTCAAAGTGGGAAAAGTCAGTTTTCAGGTTCTGGAACGGGGACGCAGTCAACATGAAAGTTGTAGAGGTTAACAAGATAAGTCAAATAGAGATAAAACATGAATTATCAGAATCTCGAATAATCCCCCCATGTTCACGTAAAGCCGCTAAAAGAACCCCCAAAGGGTCCTACTAAATCAAGAAGGCTCTCCAAAATTCTTCAAAGCTATATAAAATCTATTCTAAATCCCAAACTTAATCAAAATCCACTAATCTCACTTTGATCTAACACATGACTTAATTAGTGCTAATCGCGGTCACTCGGGTCGTGGTCTTACAACCCCTGTTTCGTCCTTGCCTATACATTTATGGAAGTTACAAGATGTTCCTCACAGGGTACAATGCCGATGGGGGAATATGTAATGTCACATTTTTTATAATTAGTAACATTATTACCTTTAATCACAAATTAATTCCTCGAATTGTATAATCATTCATTAGAATCTTTCAGTAAATAGCTTGAAGAACTCTTAAGAATAGATAAATATGCATGTAAAATGAGCATTTTATCATATTAATATGCTACTTTCAAGCATGCACATTGCTCTTAACCCACTGAATTGTAGGCGATTTCTGCAAAAGTGGTTATTACACCTCGCATCACACTTGTGTCTTCAAGGGAAGGGAACTCTCATTAGTTCTCTAAGGGCATGTGCTGCAAGCAATAAATTTATAATGTGGCGACTATATAGAACCACATTTTGGTCATGCCAAGAGAGATACTTATACTATGGTATTGTATTCAAAGTACGCAGTAATAAAGAGTAACCGGAACGAGCTTACCGAGCATTAGTCGTTATCATGGCTCATGTTACTACCCATAGGAATCACCTTTTCATTATGCTAAGTTCATCCTGTGAAGCAACAAAATGTGTGATGTGGACATAATTATATATCTATTTCAAAAAGGGCTCGTCATCTTTCTGCGATATCCACATCATAATATTTCTATTAATGTAGTGTTATCTACGTCACACTATTTTCCACCATGTTAGTGTTGTCCTCATTACGGCATGCAATTGCATGTTTAAACCGATCAGTGTTATCCACATCCCATAACTTATGGTAATTAGTGTTATCCATGTTATAGTATTTTCTACCGTGTTTTCCACGTTCTGGTATGGAATTGCATATTTAAATTGATTAGTGTTATCCAAATCACAGAACTTATCCTGATTACTGTTATCCACGTTACATTATCTTCAATGATTTAGTGTTATCCACGTCACAGTATCTCACTGATTTAGTGTTATCCGCGTCACAGAATTAACACTGATTTATTATCATACTACTTAGTGTTATCCACGTTGTAGTATTTTTCATCGTGTTAGTGTTATCCACATTACGATTTTATTTTTGGGGAATTCGGCGACAGGTCCCTAAACATTACACTTTATGGTCTTAGATCCACAAAAAAAAGTCATAGAGCCAAAGGTCCCTCCCACACTTTCTCACACCTGAAATGTCTAGTTTACCCTTTCTTTATATCATAACCCATGATTGGTGGGATATCCCATTAATAATGGCCAACTAACATTTAATTGCCCACGATTAATGGAATCCCCAGATTTTCAAATAAATTCTAAAAACACACAAATAAATTTCAAAATAACGAAAATAAATTTTAAAAAATTAAATAATTTCAAAAAATGCAATAAGTTAAAAAAAAGTCAATATATAATTAAATAACGCAAATAAATTTAAAAAGATGCAAATAAGTTTCAAAATATCCAAATAATTTTCAGAAAATATAAATAAATTTCAAAAGACTCAAATAAATCTCAAAAGGTCCAAATAAAATTTCAAAAAATGCAAATAAATTTAAAATAACGAAAATAGATTTTAAAAAATGCAATAATTCAAAAAACGCAATAAATTTGAAAGAATACAAGTAAATCTCGAAAGACGCAAATAAATTTAAAAAACGCATATAGATTTCAAAAAACGTAAATAAATTTGCTAAAAAACTCAAATAAATTTTAAAAAAAAACTCAGATAAATTTACCAAAAACACAAAGAAATATGACAGAAAACAGATAAATTTGAACAACACTCGGATAAATTTGATAAAAACACAGATAAATTTGAACAAAACTCAGATAAATTTGAAAACAACTCAGATAAATTTGCCAAAAAGTCAGATAAATTTACAAAAAACACAAAGAAATATGACAGAAGCCAGATAAGTTTGAACAAAACTCAGATAAATTTGACAAAAACACAGATAAATTTAGATAAATTTGACAACAACTCAGATAAATTTGACCAAAACTCAGATAAATTTGACAAAAAGATAAACAAAACCAAAGTGCAATCACCGGGAGACGTCAGTCCTCCGCGGAATGCAAACGGGTTAGGTCAACTCGACCCGGAACCCAACCTGGACCTGGGCGGAACCTGGCCCAGGTCTCTTCTTCCTCTTCGTACTGGTTCTGATTTCTGTAACCAGAATCGACCGGGTTCCTCAGTCTTCTTCCTCTTTCCCTGACGACGTAGGACCGGCGATGGCAGTCGACGTGTCCGACCCTACTCCTCAGATCCTTATAGCCAAATCCGACGACGAACTCCGGCAAAGAGGAAAGTCTGGAGCCCTCTGCTTCTTACCTGGTCCGGAACCAGATCTTCCTCTTTTGGAAGACCAACTGCAGTAAAGCAGTCCGGCTGCATCTATTCTCCGGTCTTCAAGTTCGGTTAGCAACAACATGCAACGATCAGCCCGATTTCTGTGGCCCACCAGAGTTCGAAGAATCCGAACTCTTTCTCTCTTCCCTTTCCCGGCAGAAATCGTCTTCAATGGGATCTGCTCCAAACAGGATAGGAAGCCTGGCGCAGCGATGGCCCACTAGAATCCCAACGAGATCGCGAGATCCAATCCATCTGATCTCTGCATGATCCACAACCCCATCACAAAATCTAGACAGTCAAATGCACGCAAATCAGGCTAGGATACCAATTGAAAGAACTGCTGCCTTTTTCCTCGAGTCAGGTGGAGGCGCAACAGAGAAGTGCAGTAAAGCAGTTCGGGAATCCCAACGAGATCTTGAGATCCAATCCATCTGATCTCTGCATGATCCACAGCCCCATCACAAAATCTAGATAGTCAAACGCACGCAAATCAGGCTAGGATACCAATTGAAAGAATTGTTGCCTTCTTCCTCGACTCAGGTGGAGGCGCAACAAAGAAGTGCAATAAAGCAGTCCGGCTGCAGGATTTAGGAAGGAGGAATGAGGGAAGATTTGCCATCTGTCAAGTATAAAGAGGATTTAGGAAGGAGGGAGGAGGGGAGATATGAAATTTGAAATTTCAAAATTTTATGCCTAAAATGGTTGAAAGGGCAATTTAGGCTTGAAAAATGAGATCATGTGGATTGAGGGACCTATGGCTGTAAAAAGTCTAGCTGAGTGGACCAGAGGCTTTAATAAGTTTTTCCTTGGACTAGATGCTGGAAACATTGACTTATAGGGACCTTTCGCTAATTTCACCTTTATTTTTATAGTGAAGGAGCCGCGTCACAATCTCATCGCTATAGTTTTATACACTTTGTGACCTTGTAATCTAGTGGAAATGTTACTGGAGAAATGTATACCTTGTGTTTTTCTCTATTTTAGGACTATTGTCAGTGTCGAACTATAATGTGCCATGATTTTCTTTTGGCAGTGTTTGGCAGTAAGAATTAATGCCCCCTGTTGGGAGGACAGACTTGCTCTATTACGTCAAGTTCATGTGCATCAAGTGATTTAGAAGACATTGTCGGACTTGTTCTCGTGTTTGATGCATGTGGTTTTGGCGTTCCCCATAATTTTGATCCTGTCTAGTAGTCATCATGTATCAAACTAAAGAAAGCCTTTTGTACCTTGGGTATAAATAATGGATCATAAGAGGTATAAAAAATCGGCCGATCATAACTATATAGATTCATCAATCATTGAATATGTAGGACTTTTAACTATTCTTTGAAAGTTCTTTTTAAGAAACATGCAAAATAGTAAGTGATGCAAGGGCAGATGCATGAACATATTATTGTAACTAAACGAACGGTTATTTTGACCCAATTTGTGTATTTAGATATTGATATTGAGGGGACTTATAATGTCTCATTTTGATATCCAGCACCCTTTTATAATTGACCAAGAAGTGTGAGTGTTCATCAAAATTATATATATCAAAATCATATATATATATATATATTAGGAAACAATATGAGAAACCCCTAAGGATAGCTAAATATGAAAAAAAAATTTCAACATATTAATCTAAGTATGTAAGTGTCAAGAAAAATGCGTATCTGGATGGTAATTTATTCCCTGATATGGCTCTATATTCGTAGACCTCTCTTGCACTGTTAACCCATCCTTTGTGTGTGTGAAGCATTGATGCAAAGTGGGCAAGGCTGAACATCTTTCATTAATTTGGGTCCCCGTCGGTAACGGGTCCTAGGGCCGCATGATTTGGGGATCCATTGCCAGTGGGATCCAAATTGTTTTCTTCCCGGTTTGTCTTTTGGAATATTCTGCTTGAGGTCATCCTATCAATCTTCGCCGGTTTTTTTATGAAAGGACCTTATCCAGGACCTTCGAGAAATGGGTTGCCACGTTCTAACGGAAGGGATGTGCGATTAATGATGAAGATGTCGAACATAGGTAAGCGGGATGGTTGAAGTGGAGACTTGCTTCTGGAGTGCTTTGTGACCGATGGATGCTAACAAGATTGAAGGGAGGATTTTACAAGATAGTGATTAGACAGCCATGACCTATGGAGCAGAATACTGGCCAATCAAGAAGCAACATATGCACAAAATGGATGTAACAAAAATGAGAATGTTGAGGTGGATGTGTAGATAAAATTAGGAAGGATAAAACTAGAAATGAGCGCTTTTAAGAGCATTTAAGGGTATGAACAATAGGAGATAAAATTATAAATGAGCGCTTTTAAGAGCATTTAAGGGTAGGAACAATAGGGGATAAAAATTAGAGAAACCCGTTTAAGATGATTTGAGCATATTCAACGCAGGTCGGCAACGACATCGGTAAGAAAAAGTTTGGCTATGCAGGTTGATGACCCACCAAGGGGAAGGGTAGGCAAAAAAGAATGTGTATGGAGGTAGTAAAAATATATATGAAGAAGTGTAACTCATCTGAGGACTTGACTAAAGATAGATTAGAATGGAGAAACATAATTCGTGTAACCGTCCCCAACATAGTTGGGACAAGGCTTTGATGATGATGATGTAATAGCTTGTCCCATGGCAGTTGAAATGCCATATTTCTCTTACTATAATTTCAAATTCCAGCCATTTAAAAGGTCTCAAACGACCTTTGAAATTCCTGGAATTCCATTCTCTATGCATTCGGTTAGAATTTCAAATGCTCTACCAAGAGGAGGGATTTGGAATCCCAACTCAAGGGGACAACTTTTTAAGAATTTGAATTTCGGACATGAGTTTTTGGGATTCTGGTAAAGAAACATGCCCTACGTCTTATGTCTTTCACCAGAGGAACCTTCTAAGCCTACTTTTTTAGAGGCACTTGGGACAAGAATTTCTCATGTTGGAGATCTCTGAGATTATTACAATGATGTTCGTTATGTTTGATAGATGGAATTCTAAATTTCAAGTTTCAACCTACTTCCATGTAAAGTCACAAGCGACCTTTATAGTATGGTTAGAAAACTCATCAAGTTGACTCTTGACTCTCCCAAGTCATCTTGTTTTGATGAAGAGCCAAGTTAAAAACAGGAGAGACTCGGCGAGACATCTCATTTTAATAAGTTATTTGCATTCCGAACCATTTAATAGGTAGATCTAATTTCAAACAATTAAATTTTATTTATAAGTAGTTATGTATGGGGTTTTGAATCATTAATTTAAAAATGATGAATGGAATGTAATTTGAGACTTATATTTGATCTTTTACATTCGATATATGGAATAATAAATTAAGTAATATGTATTATTTTTCTTTTTATAGTATTTTTCTTTTATATATAAAGTTACTAATTTAAACTGATTATCATGAATTCATGTCAATAAATATATTTTTGAGGATTTTACTAAAAAATCCCCCGTATATGGATGTTGCACGAAAAGGTGCCCCATAGTTCCAGTAGTACAAATGCGGTTTTTTTTTTTTTTTGAAAAATTGGATGATCACTGATGGGTACGACGCTAGCATCGCTCCTCGTATCTTGCTCTTCAGATCAAACTCTTAAAGCGAAGAACCCAATCCTCTATGTAGATGATGGAGGACCTCGATGAGGAAATACCCATTTGTTCGCCTGCAAGAAGAACCCCCAAATCCCATGTAGAAAATATGGCACAAACGTTCTTCAGTCAGATGAGAACACCAAAGAAGCAGAACAACTTGATGGGGAAGGAGAACAGAAAGGGAAAAAGAAAAAAGAAAACTTGAGAGGGGAACTTTATCTAACCTACGTGGGATATTTCCGAAGCTACCAGGTGCTCCACCTCGGCCGAGTTCTCTGCCTCTGCCAGGTGCTCCACCTCGTCCAGGTGCTCCACCTTGGCCAAGTTCTCCACCTCATCCAGGTACTCCACCTCGGCAATAGTGCCAGAAGGTTAACGAGACGATCATTGACAGTTATACCTCTATGGACGTTCAACCACGTTAAAGAAAGTGTGACAAGATAAGGGCATACGGCGGTGGGGATAAGAAGTTATCCGTGCTGCCCATAATCCCTGACAGAGCGGCGTCCAAGACTCCCAATGGGACGGGATAAGCTCCGATGGGACTGCAATTAAAGAAAGGTGGGCTGCGATGGGACAACACTTCTTAAGTACCTGTCCAGAGTCAACTCCCTGCCTATATACATACAAGGAGCAATCCAGAAGAGACGCCGGACGCTGGTATGAACACACACCCCCAAACTCTATCCCCTTCCTTTCCATCCTTCGTCGAGTTGTTGAACTGACTTAGGCATCGGAGGGCCTTGTGCTGACTGCAGCCAGGGTCATCTGATCGCTGTTCTTCTTCTCCTTCCCTTTCAGGTTTCAGGCCTCCTACCTTCTTCAAGGAGTATTAAAGACATCCTAATCCATCATTCCAAGTTCGTGAATTTTTAGGCACTTACAATTGGCGCCATTTGTGGGAAACGATTCAATCAAATTCCTAAATACCATGCCTCCAAAAACCAGAAAGGGCGAAGAATCATCAAGGACCTTGCCACCATTAGTGCTGCCGCACGTCCCTCGCCGGAGGAGGTCCGGGGCAAAATCTGGTGTGGCGAGCGTGCACAATCAGTCGGGTTCGTCTTTAAAAGGGGTGACAGCACCTTCCCGGCGAGATAACCTTCGGCTGGAGCATTCCCGGCAGGGATGAGACTCTACTAGACAAATCCCATCGTCAGGTCGATGCTAACAACGACGACCACCCTCTCCTCGCAAATATCAGGGCCCAAAACCTTGTTATCGAAGAGCGGGACAAGTTGATTCGTCAACTTCAATAGCAACTACAAGAAAGGGGGGCAACCCCAGCTCCGCCCTCTAATGCCTCAAGGAGACGAAGGCGAAGACCGGAGGACAATGCTGATTTGAAAGAGTGGCTCGACCGACAAGTCAAGCAAACAGTCCAGAAGAACATGGAGGTGGTCGGTCTCACCCGAGATCGGTTGAACACCTACGACTCTGAGGATCTCGGCACATCTCCCTTTTTTCAAGAAATAAGGGACTTCTCCCTCCCTGAAGAGTTCAGTGTCCCAAGGTTTATTCTTTACGATGGAACCTCGGACCCAGCATCACATCTCCGACACTTTACTCAGAGGATGTCGGTGTGGGGTGATATAGGTCACCTGAAATGCAGGGTCTTCTCTTCCAGTTTAGGAGACCTCCCCCTAAAGTGGTTTCGTGCACTCCCACGGAGATCAATTTCGAGTTGGCGGTAACTCTGGAATTCCTCAGTGGTAAAGTTCCAGGCTCACAGGGTCATCCCCAGGATGGACAATGACCTGATGGCCCTCAGAATGAGGCGGACCGAGAACATCACACAGTTCGCCAAAAGGTTCTAGACTGTCTACAGCCAAGTCGAAGACGCGACAGATACAGTGGCAATCAGTACCTTCAAACAAGCTCTACTGCCAGACAACGAGCTTTGAAGGAACTTGGTTCGATTTCCCGTGGTCACGGTGAAGGCACTGATGATCAGGGTGAACCAGTTTATTGAGCAAGAAGAAGACGAGACCCGAGCTCAGGTAAGCTTCGACCTTCTGCAGGAAGACAGAAATAACAATCAAGCTCACTAGTGCCGAAATGACGATGGTCAAGACAGTGATGAGCCAGAGAGCATCACCGAAGAGGAGCAATCAAGCTCGTACTGAGACCAGAAAGGCAGCACCAAGCCAACTCGATACCGAACTAGGGGCATGTCTTAGACTCGGCCTTATCTGCCTCAGCGACAGTGCATACGAGCTCACACCAGCTTCGGTAACAGTACCAGCTGGGCATGTCTCGGTCTCGGCCTCATGCATCTCGGCAATAGTGCCAGATCGCTGCCAACGAGACTACACCAGCTCCGGTAACAGTACCAGCTGGGCATGTCTCGGTCTCGGCCTCATGCATCTCGGCAATAGTGCCAGATCGCTGCCAACGAGACTACACCAGCTCCGGTAACAGTACCAGCTGGGCATGTCTCGGTCTCGGCCTCATGCATCTCGGCAATAGTGCCAGATCGCTCCCAACGAGACTACACCAGCTCCAGTAACAGTACCAGCTGGGCATGTGTGTCAGCTCATTTCCTACCGATAAAGACTGGGAAGAAGATGCATGTGTTACCTTTGGCACAGTTGTTTGTCACAGAGATCGTCAGTCATCATGGACAGCCAGTTTCCATCACATCCGATAGAGACAGCAGATTTGTCTCGAGATTTTGGAAGACGTTGCACGAGTCCATGGGTACGAAGTTACAGTTCAGCACAGCCTATCACCCACAGACCGATGATCAGTCAGAGAGGACAATTCAGACGCTTGAGGATATGCTCAGAGCTTGCGTGCTAGATTTCAAGACTCAGTGGGATGTAGCCTTACCGTTGTGTGAGTTCGCTTACAACAATAGTTTCCACTCGAGTATTGGTATGGAGCCTTTTGAGGCTTTGTATGGCAGAAGGTGTAGGACACCTGTTTGTTGGGAAGAAGTCGGTACTCGCAGTTTCCATGGACCGACCATTGTTAGTGAGACAAGTGACAAGGTCAAGTTGATCCAAGAACGTCTGAAAGTGGCTCAGAGTAGGCAGAAAAGCTATGCAGATTCTCGCAGAAGGGACTTACAGTTCAAAGAAGGAGATAAGGTTTTCTTAAAAGTGTCACCTACTCGTGGAACTTTGAGGTTTGGACAGAAAGGCAAATTGTCTAGGAGGTACATTGGACCGTATGACATTGTGAGTAGGATTGGTGATGTGGCTTACAGATTAGCCTTACCACCTGAGCTCTCCGGCGTACACAATGTTTTCCATGTGTCTATGTTGAAGAAGTACGTTCCCGACAGACTACACATACTCCGTTATGAGCCATTAGAAATCCGAGAAGATGCTACATATGTTGAGAGGCCGAAACAGATTATTGACACCAAGGAACAAGAGTTGAGAACTCGGACTATTTAGTGTGTCAAGGTACTTTGGGAGAATCATGGACCAGAAGAAGCAACATGGGAATTACGGGATCAAGTTCAGAAGAAGTACCCACATCTCCTACCGGAGGTGAGTTTTAATTTCCATTTGGAGGACCAAATGTCCTAAGGGGTGGAGAATGTAAGACCCCGACCCGAGAGACCTCGATTAGAGTTAATTAAGTTGTGTTTTAGTTTTAAGTGTGTTTAGTGGTTTTTGGATTAGTTGGGGATTAGAATAGCTTTGGGAATTTGGAGAGCCTTTTTACTTGTGGGACCCTTTGGGGGTCCTTGTTACGAATTGTGTGAGATTGGGGGTTTACCAATGATTTTCAAAAATTGTGTTTTTAACCCCATTGGATTTATCTTGTTAATCCCTACAACTTTCATGTTGACATCGTTCCCATTCGAGAGCCCTAAACCTGACTTTTTACAAATTGAGGGCAAAATGGTCTTTTTACCCAAAATCTGGACACCGATTTCAATGTCACCAAAACGTGTAAAATATATACTTTTTGGAAACTAGAAATTTCGCCGATCAACTTTGTCTTCTTCGTCGAATTCGTTTGAAGCCCCAAACGCCATGTTTTGAGCCCGATAATTCTTTTAAGTTGTGGGCCCCATCCCCACTTACTATATATAGAGAGTCTTCTTCTTCATTTTTTCCATTCTTGCTAAAACCCTAGAGGAGAAGAGAAATCCCAGCCCTAAGGGTTTTTCCCCTTGTTCTTCTACTTCTTTCTCATTAATCATCACTAGAACTCTTCCCAATCAAGAGATGGACCTTGCAATCTTCTTCCTCACCTCAAGAGCTCTCTATTGGTACCATTTATGAAGACATGCATCACCATTAGAGCTTCTTGTGAGCTCTCTCTACTTATTTGAACCACTTCTAGGTAAGTGAACCTTCCAATCTTTTAGGATCTTGTTTGTTTAGCCCTAGGGAAGCTCCATTTCGTTTATTGGAAGATTTCGTTTTGTTTTACTTGGATTTTGATATCCTAGGGTTTGGATTTGGGGGTTTTTGTGTAGATTTGGTACCTTAGCTTGGAGAGGTGATTAGAGCTCAGTTTGATTTGCATTGGACCCAAGGCAAGTGGATGAATGGATTTATTTCATGTTTTCTTGCTATTAAAGGTTTGAACCGTCATTTGTTGCTTTTACCTAAGTCATCTTTATGAGTTTTCATGATTTTGGAAACATGCATAATGTTAGGCTATTAATAGTTCTCTTGGAAAACATGTGTTTTATTGTCTTGCTTTTAGATCATTTATGATCATTTATGGATTTTCATTTATGGAGATGTCTTGCATTGAATGAGGTGGAAGTCATGGAGAAATGAATGATTTATGGGAATGGTTGTTAGAGGAGTTGATGATGAATTGAATGGGTTGAAAGGAGGGTTTGAGACCCTCAATTGTATGTATAAAAGGATGCCCAATGGAGGAGAAAAGGAAGGAACGAACTGTACTCAGAAAAACAGTTTCTGGACAGTTCGCTCGAGCGACCGTGACACATCGCTCGAGCGAACCCGTCACAGAACCTCGTTGGCTCGAGCCAACCCTCTGATCGCTCGAGCCAACCTGATCCGAGCAGGTCCGCTCGAGCGAACCCCAGACAGAGAGCTGTTCGCCCGAGCGAACTTCCCAGTTCGCTCGAGCGAACTGCCTGTCTGTCATGGGCCAATGCCTAAGGGTTTGAAACTTTATTTTTAGGCTTGGGGAGGTATTATATGGAGCCCCAATGCCATGTAAGGACTTGTAAGGCGTTATATGAAGTCCGGAAGAAGGAGAAACCTCATCATGGAAATTCCATGAGGTTTCCTAGATTGACCAATGTGTATAAGGACCCGGAATGTCCCTAACTCTTAAAGAGTACCAAATTACATAATGACCGACATACGGGACCCTATTCACACTGATTCAATTCTAGGAACCTCAATGTGTAGCCCGTAAATGTATGAGAAACCATTCGTGTTCGATTTTTAATCAAACTCCTATTTTGGGATTTCAAACCCACTTGATATGACTAGACTGTTCCAAGAGTACTAGAAGTGATGTGTTTAGCTTTGCTAACTTGTATATGTCGACTTGAGATGGATGTATATTTGTGCCTATGGCACCCCGTTTCTTATTATGCATATGATTTGATTTATCGTATTTGACCTATGAGTCGGCACCACTGAGCTTGGACGACCTCGTCGATTTGATCCACCGACTTGGGGCTCCTTCCCCTCCCGATAGTCAGCTGCAGTCTGGAACCCGCAGAGTTTTACCCGGTTCGCTACCGTGGTCCCGCAGAGTATATATATGTATATTATAGTATCTTATCGTTGTCCCTCCTCACCTTGTGTGACTGAGGTCAATGATCCCGTAGGATATGTGCTCTCTTCACTTCGGTGAGAGAGGATGTAGCTTTGTGTGGTTGCCATCTTGACAATTCCTTATCCTTGGTACCTCTATCGTTTTATATAGTTCATGTTGCTATTTAACAAATGATGCATTATCTTATATGAAATTCATTATTTATATACAGGTTTCCTAAACTCTTGCAAAGTATCATGGTTTTGTTTATTGCCATATCTTTTCATCCACCTGCCAGACCGTCGTGTCTGATCCATTTATTTTGGTACTCAGGTCCCGAGCTTATTGCCATTGAGGAGGAGCCTGAGGAGGCGGTCGGTGAACCGCAGCGAGTGATAGAATTACAAGCCGACGATGTCATGTAGACATTCGGCCTAGCTTTGCGAACGATACATTTTGGGAACTTGTGATATCTTTATTTTGGGTTTATATTTGGTTGTATGGTCTTTGTTGACCATTATTTTGGGACATTAATCAACTGATCTTTTATAAATACACTTAACTTTACTTTTGGGGAAATGTGCTTATGATCATTGCTCATTCTGATATCTTGTCGTGTTAATTATAAATCAGCCTTGCTTATGGAATGAAATAGCATTAATATGATTTGCTACACGCTTCCGCAATCGCGAATATGTGTTTGATATGTTATGTGTGAGATGATGTGGAAAGATAATCCTCACCGCGGAACCCTGTGGGAAATCACGTGCACGGATAAATGTTCTTTTAATTCCGTGTGCGGTTTAGCCAAAGAGATGCACGTGGCGCGGCATCACATTAGTGTCCCGATCCCGGATTTGGTTTCCCCTGGCCTGGTCCAGGGTCGCGACAATCATGGAGTCCATTCCTTGATTGACAAGAGTTTAGTGGTGATTTGTGAGGAAGGAAGCAAGAGAAAAAGGAGAAGAATGGTGGCTGCTGGAACTCCTTCTCTTGTGCAGGAATTAGGGCAAAAGGAGAATGAAGAAGATGAGTTTCTTTATATACAAAGAGGAGGATGGGTCGCACAACTTAAAGTTCTTGTCGGGCTAAAAACATGGCTTTCAGGGCTCCAAATGAATTCGATGAAGAAGGCAAAGTTGTTCGAAGAAATTTCTAGTTTCTAAAAAGTATATGTTCTGCGGGTTTTGGTGATATTAAAAATCGTGTCCAGATTTTGGGTAAAAAGACTGTTTTGCCCTCAAATAGAGAAAAGTTAAGCTTAGGACTCTCAAATGGGAACGATGTCAACATGAAAGTTGTAGGGATTAACAAGATAAGTCAAATGGGATTAAAAACATAATTTTAGGAAATCATGAATAACCCCTAAGCTCACGCAAATCCGCAACAAGAACCCCCAAAGGGTCCCACAAAACAAGAAGGCTCTCAAAATTCTCCAAAGCTATTATCAAAGCTATTCTAATCCCAAACTTAACCAAAAACTACTAAACACACTTAAAGCTAAAATACAACTTAATTAACACTAATCGAGGTCTTTTGGGTCGGGGTCTTACAAAAAGAAGTCTCTAAAAAATAAGTTTCATATCCATGACAGGATTCTAACCAAGACCACAGGTACATTTTTTGGGATATGGAATGGAAGCCCACTACTAGGTCAATAGAGGACAACAGCGAAACAGTGGTCATGGTCGACTATGGTCTTAACGACATGCATTAGCATACCACATGGATCTGACTTCAGTATCATTTATCTAATTTTTAAAGATCAGAACTATAAATTTAAATGCAAGTCAATGATCACTACAACAATGAATGTGTTATTTCCAAGAAACACATCACCCTCCCTGTACCAATTTCACCTCCCTCTTTGGATTCTTCATTAGGTTGCTATCCATAGCATTGATATTTGCCTAAAAGCATAAAACTGGAACTGTTTTCCTGTAACAGCTAGGCAATTCTATCATATGAGAACTTTACCAATCATAATAAAACCAGCTTCAAAATCACATGCATTCCCAAATAAAAAGGTCTAATTGATCTGCTTTCAACCCCACTTTAAAATTACATACATTCCTAAAGTAATAGATCTGATAGATCTGTTATCTATATCTACATTGGCATTTTGACAAACAAAAGACTCAAGACCAAAACAACAACTCATTTGCAGGAAAATACATAACATTTCCAATTAATAGCCTCCACAATCAATATGCCACAAAATGCCACCAAACATCAAACCAAATGTCCCTGCAACAATCTAAAGAATAGATCTAATTAAGCTATTTCTCAATTCACATCACCCAAACGCCATTTTTCAAAACCAACAGTCAGATTCTCCATAAGAGCTCAAAGTATACCAGAAGACCCAAAAATCCAAAGGGAAGAGATAACAAAAGGGAAGAGATGACATACCCGTGGGAGTGATATCCAAAGAGGGGATGAGAGAAGAAGGATAGGTAGAGAAGACTGGGAGACATAATAGAGAAGGAGGAGAGGAAGAGAAGACCGGGAGACATAATATTGTACGATCCTAGAAGATACAACTCGTGAAATCACATAAAATATTCTTAGAAGATTCTTTCCTATAGCATAGGACGAAGGGAAGAATCTTTCATTATGTTAGAAGAAAAGGATGTAATATTTTAAATTCTTTCAATATGTTAGAAGAAAATGACGTAATATTTTAAATTCTCAAGTTACCAACCAGCCCAGAATAAAAGGTAAAACAACTTTCTTAAAAATAAAAAATCTTGCACTTTATTGTAGGGGTGTACACGGATCGGATTGGTGCGGATTGGGCCAAATCCGTCACCAATCCGTTACTTACGGATTGACGGATTTGGAACCCGTCACCAATCCGTAGAGGTTAAAATCCGATCCGATCCGTGGAGGACCGGATCGGATCGGATTAATCCGTTCAATCCGTAAATTTTCATAATTTTTATACTCATTCAAAAATCCCATAATTTATATCCATATCATTCGGTCCCAGTAAGGTTTTCAAGCATATAAAGTCCCAGCTCTGAGGAGAGGAACACTTGACCTTCCACCCAATTAAGAGCTTCTCCAGAGAGATGGGAATTATCTAGCATTTATGTTACTTCTATTCATAGGGATTTGAATCGGTTGAGGGCATCTGCCATTGGCATGGTTGTTGCTTCATAATAAAATAAATAGTTGCCAGAGGGTGGAAATTTCCATGAAAATGCTTCCTCTGTAAATAAAGACAACCATGATGAGAATGTGGTTACATGTTACCTGTCAAGAATCAACTAAAAAAATATATCTGTGAAATCAAACACAAAAAACATAAATGACAACGAGACGGCACTGAACAATTTACGCCCTACTCATGTACTGGCCAGTTCTTATATCCACCATTCAACTCAGAGAACACACAAATACATAGTGGTCATTTAATTGTTAATATAAAGAGTTCTAAATATTACAAACACACAAAAACAAACAGTAGGACATCAGTATCCATCAGTCATCAACATTCACCAGCTTCAACTTCACACTTGATATCAACTTGTGAAACCTACAAACATCAAGTACTATATTAGAATAAATTTAATTAAACATTGAATATAAGTTAAACATAATTTTATAAAAATAAAATTACCTGAGTCTAGAGTCTCTAGATCAGCAAACTCCTCCATAAGTTCTTCCACATCAGGAATTGATGTATCATAAACTCTCAACCAATCTTGTGTATAAATTAGGCATTCCACAAGTTTAGGGGAAAGAGAACTACGAAATCGATCTAGGACACGACCTTCGGTACTAAAGGCAGCCTCAGAAGCAATAGTAGACACAGGAATGGCTAAAATATCCCGTGCAACTTGAGAAAGAACAGGATATCTAGCTGAATTTGTTTTCCACCAACTCAAAATTTCAAACTTTGTATTTCCATGTATCTTTTCACGAGCTTCCTCCAAATACGTGTCCACTTCTGACTTATCTCCTTCACATTCTTCTTCTTCCAAATGTTTCTCAAACTATGATGAAGGGTCACTTGCTTGCAAACTTGATTGGCCACCATCCATTTCACATGTCAGACTTGAAGATGATGCACTCGCTGACCCATATTGTTCATACTCCTCATAAACACCATTTAATGCATTTCTTAGCTTTTGGGTTAGCTCAATCACATGAGATGCTTCAAGCTTGAAAATTTGCCATAACAAAACGTCACATATTTCAACTTATATCGGGGATCCAACACAACCGCAATCAATAACATCATATTCATTTTATCAATGGGTTCCCAATACTTATCAAATTTCAATCTCATTTTAACAGACATACTCCTCAAAGAAGAATCCCCCATCATAGACAATACATTTAAAGATCCAACAATGTCACAAACTTCAGCAAAGTATATATTTGAACTCACATGCAAATAAGCAGACAATCGATTAGTAGCATCATAAAATTTCTTTAAAAATCTTGTTATTAGCTTACAATCATCGCAATCCATAGGAGAAGGAGGTCCATCTAATTCCAATTCATCAAATTCCTTGCTGAATTTATCATCTTCTTCATCCAATCTGTCAAAAGCTTTTTGAAACTTAATTGCTGTTTCTAGCATGAGGAATGTAGAGTTCCACCTAGTTGGAACATCTAAAGACAACAAACTATTACTTTCTATTCCCTCTTTTTCAGCACATGTTTTAAAGTGTTTTTGTCTTTGTGGAGAACTCCTCACATACTTAATCGCAGCACGAACTTTTGTTATAGCACCTTTCAATTCATTTAACCCATCTCTCACAATCAAATTAAGAACATGTGCAACACACCTCATGTGAAAATGTTTTCCACCTAAAATAAAACTGTCACATTTTGTTTCCACCTCGAAGGAAGGAGACTATACGGACGCAAGGATTGCAGTTCATGCTTCCACCTCGATAGATGACGATGACGACGACGACTATAAAAAATAAGTTGAGTCTCTTTTGGCTCACAATGGCTCACAGATTCTTTCCCGTGCAATAGCCAACTAACATAGTTTTTTCTATAAAATTCTCCCCTCATGGGATACCTCCCATGATAGGATGTTCATTTTATGAACACTAGATAAAGAACCCAAGAAAAGCTCAAAACCAGATTCAACCATTGCAGTATCCAATCTCTCCAACTCATCTGCATAAAACCCAAAAAATAATGAATTTAAAGAGCCCCATTTCCCTCTTTACACATACTACAACAACCAAATCTTATATCCAAATTGTAGGGGGAAACCCAAAAGACCCAAATAACTAAAATCCAAAATAAAAGAACCCCATTTCCCCCTTTTCCTTTTGCAGATACTACAACAATCAAATGCTATGAGAGAACATGAAGAAAACACAAAAAAGATGCAGAGATTATGATGTTGAAAAATTCAGAAAAAACCGAAACAAATGAAAATAGGATCGGGCAAAAAAAAAAAAGGAGCTTGAATCGATCTTACCTCAAAAGAGATGAAGAAAACACGGCTAGGGTTCTTCAAACGAGGGATAGAGAGAGAGAGAGAGAGAGAGAGAGAGAGAGAAGAGATGGGAGAGGGAAGAGGTTTCTCGCTGGTGGCTAGGGTTGGGGAGATGAATGACGAGAGGGAAAGGTTTTGGGCCTTTTGGCCTTTTGGGGGATAAATATTTGTTTACATTTGGATCCTTAAAATTTTTCTCTTATTTTATATTTAGACATCTTAATTTATATATAGATCCTTTAAATTTTTTTTATTTATATTTAATGTCAACGGATCGGATCGGATCGAATCCGCGAATTGAGAATGAAATCCGCCACCGATCCGTTACTAACGGATTACAAGATTTTCAATCCGTCACCAATCCGTTATCGGAATAAAATCCGCGGATTGGATCGGATTGGATTCACGAATTGACGGATTTTTTTTTACACCCCTACTTTATTGTGCATCCAAACAGGGCCTTAACTTGGCAGAAGAGTCCGAAGATAAACAGCAAGGCGTTGCATACTTGACAGGGAAAGACTGCTTGACAACTGGGGTCATAATAATGTGCTATTCATAGAACAGCAGAGGGCCAAAACCATACTCCGGGGGGGAATCTGTAGAGGATTCGGAATCCGGATCCCGCTGCAATCAGAAAAACACCTGCTAAGCATCGACCGATCTCATTCGTAAGCGTCTCCTAGCTTTTGCTCTTCTGCCGATTTAGTTCGCTATCGTCATTGCAATCGCCATGGACGCCCTCAGGAAACAAGCCAGCAAGTTTCGCGAGCAGGTCGCCAAACAGCAGCAGGTAATCTTATTTTCCCCTCTTCCTTCTCACCTCACCAAACATGGAGCTTAGATCTAATACAATTACACACACATTTGAAGGTGTTTGTGTCCGATGGTTCCGGAAATGTAGAAATTGGGGTTCTATATGCACTTGTTTGGGGCAGAGACATTTTCCTCATGCAATTTCATTTCCTTGCCACATCATTTTTCATGATTATCGTGCATTTTCTTCCGCGGGTGTAGGATGATTGAGAGTTTCTATGGCACATACAAATTGTGGCAGAAAGCAAAGTTAGGAAATGTAATTCCATGGAAATTTCTGATTAATCCCATTCCCTTTGTATGAGAATATTCAGAATCTGTGGTACAAATAAAATCTTTCTGGAAATTAGTATATTGGCGGTCATATTTTTATGTGGCATGGGAATTGAAGCTGCAATACTACATACAGTCCGTGGATCGGATTTACAGTTCCCAATTCGCAAGGCAACAAGGAAAGATAGTCATACTCTTGGCGATCTATCTTATCCATCCTAGTCAAATTTTGACTGTGTAATAATGACGAAACTCATAGTGCTCTACGGCCGGTTGAAGGAACTTCATTGCATAAGATGGAAGTTGAGAGGGTAAGGCAAAGTGAGGGAGGAAGGACAAGACAGCAGTAGAAATTCAATTTCAGGTTGTACATTACTCGTGATTTTCGTAGACAATCTTCCTGCAATAAATGCATCCCACACTATAATATAGGATGTTTAGTGGTTAGTGGGAGGCAACTCCTGATTCTCTGTTGTAACGAATGAGGAAGGATGCTTTCGGGGAGCGTTCAGATCCAAGGATGAAAATAGCTATAGCGGCGGGCGCAGCGGCCCGCCACCAAACCGCTAATAAGCAGGCGATACGTAGAGTAGCGGGGATACGTAACGGCGTAGCTGTGCGATTTGAAAAAATTGCCCAAAAAATCTTAAAAAATTTCAGAAAATCCAGAAAATTGTAAAAATGAAAGAATATGTGGTTCTTTTGCAAAAGTAAGTAAGAAATGGGGGCGTAGCGGTGCCTTCAATATATGAAGTCCTGTATCGCTGTATAAATAGATAATAATAGTAATGATTAATTTTTTCACATGTATTCATGTTTCTTAGTCATACTAACTTAGAAAGTAATGGAAAGCTCATAAAAAAAAAAACTAGAGCATGAAATAAAGGCATAAGACTTAAGAGTTAGGTCATTACTCATTAATGAACATTTAACAATTAAATATCAATACTTCAACATTCAAGGTTCAAATTCAATCAAGTGATCAACAATCAACATTCAACACCAATTTAGAAATCACAGAGTAGAGAGTTAGTGAAGGAAATAGGAATACCTTAGTCACCAGCACAATGAGGGTTCTTTATAAAATAATTTAATTAAGACCAGTTTGAAATCTAGTAGTAATAGGTAACTATATCTTTACTACTATATAATTTCAAACTTAATTAAACATGTTTAATATCTTATCTAGCAAGTTATGATAATAATAGACATCCAAGCACAAAAACGGAAAGACAACCAGCAAAAGAGTCTTAGCTATCATGGTCAAGTAGGATCCTTTCGTCTTCTTGATTGACACTTCTCTAAAACATGCGCTTCGCGGAGGGGGTTTGGGGGTATCCCCTGGAAAAAAAAAAAAAGATACGTATCGGACGCCACGTTTTGTGGTGGTCGTAGCGGCCGCTGCACATATGTAGCGGCCGCAATGGTGCGATACCCGCTATTTTCTAAATAGCGTGGCGGTACCGGCCGCTACGCTACGTAGTGGCCGATATTTTTATCCATGTTCAGATCTCTTTAGATCTGCTTGTAGGGATGAAGGATACTAGTAAGAAGAGGCTAGCTAGGGATGTTCTGCCAGAGTTCAGCTTTGAGTATATACATCAAACTCTCAACTATAGATGAATGAGGATCTATCTTCATTTAGTTATGCTCAAATTCACTCTTAGGCATTGTAGCCTATTTACCTGATCACCTCTAAGAATCAGGCCCAATAGGAGAGCAATTATACTTTTAGAACCTTCAGAGTACTTCTATTGACATATCTCTTTTGTGATAGTCTAAGTAGTAGCCCCTTGTCATGCTTTGAGGCTCATGGCATACATTCGAAGTGGTAAGTTGTGCAATGGCATGAACATGTAATGCAACTGAGTGGCTACAAGGCATGGATGTTTCTTGGCATGAGCTATGCCCTTGGCATTGATATTTGATAGTGAAATGCTTATAAATCTAGAAGAGTAGCATAATCTACAGGGATGTGAATTATTATTGTATATTTTAGTTATGTATAGAGATGCGTACTCTAGAATAGTGTGAAAGAGTCTAGGTAGGAATGAGGTAGATTTTGTGTAGAACTTTCCAGAGTAGGATCTAGACGGTTCTTATTTGTTGAATAAATGGAACATGGATTATACAACCCCTTGATTGCACATGGTAGGACCGTAAACAGGGTTGTTCTCATTCATTTGTATAAATTTATCAACATTCAAGAATCAATTAAACTATCATTTCTGTTAACTGTTCCTCTACTTGGGGCGTGTGTGTGCATCGCCTTGAGGTGTGAATTCTTGGCCTAGGGCTTAGATTGCCAATGGCATAAGCTTGATTTGCTAGTGCATTAGGTGTGGTCAAATGTTGCATGGGCTAGAACCAAGGGGATCGACTCGGTCCATGTCACTCTGCTATTTGTCTATTTGAATATTGATTCTGACCATAAACGAAGGCTAATCCGGATCCTTTTTCGTGAAATGCTTTTGGAGTACGTATCTTGTATCCTTGCTATTGGCCAAAAGATTGTTTTTTACATGCACTAAGAATATAAAATACCTCCCGCTGAGTGCTATGTACATTGATCAGTTTTATTTTACTTGGAGATAGAAGGAAACCATAACTTGATTGAACCTAAGTATTATTTCCGTATTAGACTCACTTAAGTAGGCAATTGTGTTACTGCTAAGGTGACCCACTAAATCCTAATAGGTCTCCCGAGCGTCTTTGTATCTCCTACAATGTGCAATGAAGGTTATTCTTGTCTGTAGTGGACGGTCCACCATGACCACTTCCACCATCATTTGACCACCACAACCACCTCCAGATCTTGTCCCTGGCTTTTATTACTTCGTCCTCCAGCATCAGTAGCACTAGCTAAAGGTTGATCTGTTGGAAACCAGTGCAGTAGATTTTGGGGCTAACATCACCACTCTTTTACTCCCCTCACTTTGGAGAAGGGAAAAACTGTTCTTAATGGTGGTAATGGATCTGGACCATGAAATTCTTGCTCTTGCTGGTTCATAGTTAGTGTTCAAGCCGCCAACAGTTCATAAATTTGTTGTGCCGCTAACACTTCAGTTTGCTCTATCAGTAAGAACGGCGGGACTGATGCATACCTAACTCTCTCCACGTACCCCCGAATATACTGTTTAGCATAGTAGTCTCCTAGAGACTATGCATCCTGTTTAAATTGAGCAATATCTTTGACAAGTTGATAAATCCAAGCATTATTTTTCTTGTGTGCCCACGCTGCTTATACGAAATCTTGTGTGCACACACTGCTTATACGAAATCTCATAACTCCTTTGCAGTCTTGCACTAATGGAACTTGCACATCTTCCATGGCATTGAGAATTCAACTCATTACTAACATATTCTTAGCTTCTTGGTCATCATACTGTTTACCATCAGAAAGGGCCATGATAAGGTCTGGAGAAAACTTAGTGGCAAGTCTAAGTAGCATAGAAAGAAGAGAGGTAATACGGAAAAAAAAAATGACAAAGAAGAGATATCTCATAGACTAGAATGAAGGAGAAGATATATGATCAACTAAGGTGGTCGAGCACTCTATAAATACTTCATTCCGTCTATGTTCAAATCCATAAAAAGTATCATATGAAACTAGTCACTGGCTTATCATAATCAATCAAATAGGAAAATATTAATATCTTTTTTGGTGCTAATGCCAAAAATGTACCCCACATCATACGATACTCCTAAATACCATGTTACTCACGAAGTTTTGCTTTTGCTTCTATGTTCTTTATCACCTCTAAGGAGTATAGTTGTCAATTTTGGTTCCGTTTGGTTGAAATGTGTCATGACCGGAACCTGGCGCCATTCGAATTCCGCGTCAAGACTTATAAAAGTATCTCATCGCATTCACAAGTTAAATCAAAATGTTTTGATAAGAATTCAGGGCAATCCTATTAAATAAATTTGAATGTATATTAAAGTCTGAAATCCAAATTAATCGACTAAACATTGTGAACTATTCTTGAATGAAATAAAACCACAAGAAGTCTTAAAATGTTCAACTGCAGTAATTGAATAGTAAAATGATCTGATTTTATTATCTCTAGATGACTCCATCGCTCAAATGCACATTCTGAACCCTATTTCTCGGTCATTATGATAATCCTTTGTCTCTAAATCCTAGTTACCTGGAAGGGGCAATCTAGGAGTCAGTACAGCTGAGTGAATAAACATACAACTCTATTTGCATACATGAACATCGCATTAAAAATAAGAGTACAATTAATTTAAATGAATTCACACACATAAGAGATGCCTGCAATTGCAATGTCCTAATTATAGTCCATACCACTCGTCAAGGTCTCATCTCTACATAACCTCCTAACCACCAAGTAGCACGGGCCAACGAGGATCAAGCACCCGAAGGTACTGGATCAACAAGGTACAAACTCATGTGCACATTCTCCCGGTGACCAACAAGGGCCAACACTATCATGGCGGTACCGGAGAACATAGTTTTTAAAATTAGAATCATATCGCAAATCGTTCATACCCATGAATCGAATTGAATCGCGAATCCCATCGCAAGTCGTAGGATGTTTTATTTTTCTAATAAAAATGAAAAATAATTAAGAATAAAAAAAATAAAAAAGTAATTATTCATAAAGATCCATTTTCCCATTTATAGCAATATAAATACAATAACAATTAAGTCTATCATACAATCATATCAAGAAATCATGTGATATATATATGATTTGTAAATAGTTAAATAAGTTTAAAGTATCAACATATATATTCTTATTATCTTTAAATCAAAATATAAAATAAAAAATAAAATCTAAACCACCAATCTTAACATGGCAGGATATCTCTTGAAGATAAGAAAGTGATCATGAAGAAAAAAGATAATGTAGATTAAAAAAAGAAAGAAGATATAGACAAGAACCATATGTATAGTCAAATGCTTTAATTAAATGCATGTTCTTCATTCATCTTTAAAACCTTATCAAAGCCACAAAAAATTCTTAGGATATTTTGTTAAAAGAAAGAATAAAGATCGAAAGAATAAAGAAAGAAAAAGGTAAACGATTATTAATATTAACTTATTGGTTGTAGCTATTCTCGCTTAGTCGAAACACTTGAATCGTAAGAATCGATAAAAACGAGTATCGAATCGTAGGATTCACACTTGAATCCTAAGATTCATCTGTAAATAGGATTCGTTGCATAGATACGAATCATTTCCTTAAGATTCGGGATACAAATCGGGATTTGAGATACGAATAGTACGATTCTAATAACTATGCCGGAGAATCTTAATTCTCCCAAGGCTGACCTTAAGTTAGACTACACATTCCCGAGGCTGTTGTGAAGTCAGACAGTAAGCATTCGAGGCTGACCTACGTTAGGAAACTTTATTAACACATGGCCATTGTATCGTGTTTAGTGGTCCAGGTATCTGAGGGTAATTCCAGACTGTCTCTAACTCCTGCTTGTTTGGTAACTTCACTATTAAAGCGAAGTGAGGCGGATGGTCAAATTAAGAGACAAGAAAAGAAGAAGGGTTAAATCAAAAGTGATGACCTTTTGTCATTTAGTGAAATAAGAATGCAGCTTTTGACTTAAAAAAAAAGGACAGCTTTTTGCCATTTAGTGGCATGGGAAAGTAACTTTTTTGACTTTTTTTTATAAAGTAGACGTGTTTTTTGAAGCATGGTACCTTTTTATTTGACCCCTTTTCTTTTATTGTCTCTTGAAATGACCCTTCACCTCACTTCACTAGTAAGGTGAATTTACCAAACAGGCCCGCTTGTTTGGGTATTCACTTGTAAAGTGAATTGAAGTAAAGGGTGACTTTAAAAGACAAGAAAAGAAGAGGGGTCATATAAAAAAGTACAAAATTTCAAAAATCACCTCTTCTTTCTTCTCTAAAAAAAAGTCAAAAAGTGATTCTCTCGTCCCACTAAATGACAAAATGTTTGTTCTTTTTATCCAAAAAGTCAAAAAAGTTCCATCTCATGCCACAAAATGACAAAAAATCAAGAAGGTGAATTTTAAAATTTAGTACTTTATGATATGACCCCTCTTCTTTTCTTGTCTCTAAAAATGACCCTTCACTTCAATTCACTTAAGAAATGAATTAAGGTAACTCAACATTTTTTTTTTAATAGAGGTAACTCAACTTGCTAGTTCAGATCTATTCCTTTACACTTTCCAACATCGTTAATGGAGTTGGTTTCTGTAATCAGCCCCATGAACTGATAGTCTGATATTTAAATTTAACCTGCCCCCACCTTTAGTGTTGGTATCCATGGTGCATGAGAGTAACCCCATAACCACATTCTTATAGATGAATTACACGAGGAATTTAGTACCATTCATATTTAATATAAAGAAACACATGCTCGATTACTAGGTTTACAAGATCACACATATATAAATAAGTGAATAACACCAAACAAATAACTTCGTTGACCCTGGTCACAAGAAGATCCTCACCATTCAACCCTTCATGCATCATAATTATTATCAATGTACATCTGAATCAATTTACACTGTAAACAATAAAAAAAAGGGAACTAAAGCATTCGGCCAAGGCCCGAAACCTTGAATAGGGCTTTGCAATGTGTCAATCCAGTTCTAATGGGATTGAATGAACCCGAGGTCTTGTACATAGGTGCGGCTGACTCCAAACCCTTGGTTTGGGGGTTTGATTAACATAAAGACTACAATTGGGGCTTGGCTAAGGCCTAACCTTATTAAGTAGAATTTGGTCAGATATAAGTTCCATATTATGTAGAGGATCAAACAACCTAGGGTGCATTTGGCATCGTGCCATTCAGATGTTCCCATGTTCCCACGAGATAAGGTTGTGGATAACATGTTTGGTATGTGTAAATCACTTTCTGAATTTTGATCTCACGGGAAGGAATATCAAAATCTTAACACACTGGCATAAGAAAGTTGGAATAATAAAACTTTATTGTTTTTAAGAAACAACTTGCTGGCATAGTTGTTTCTTACTTATTTCTTACCTTTAAAAAAAATACCATTTAAATACTCCAAATCCCCTCACTTATCCTAAAGGTACGCCCCATGTTCACAATCTCAAAGAAGGCAGCCCCACTTTATAAAGGTGGGTCACATGGTCACAATCACAAAAGGTGGGCTCGTATTATATTTCCTATAATGGTGGGACCACATTATAAACCCTTTGAATGTGGGCCCTATCTTCTAATTTCTAAATGTGGGCATCACGTTGTAATTTCTAAAGGTGGGTTCTGTGTTCACAATCACAAAAAAGGTGGCCCCACTTTATATTTCTTAAAAGTGGGTCATATGGTCATAATCACAAAAGGTGGAGTCACATTCTAAATCCTATGAATGTGGCCCCATGTTTGGATTCCTAAAGGTGGGTATCACATTATAATTTTTAAAGGTGGGTCCCGTGTTTACAATAAAAAAAAAGATGGCCCCACATTATAATTCCTATAATGGTGGTCCCACATTGTAAATCCTATAAATGTACCGCCCCCCCATGTTCTAATTTCTAAGGGTAGGCATCATATTGTAATTTCTAAAGGTGGGTCCTGTGTCCACAATCACAAATTATGTGCCTCCACTTTGTAATTCATAATTGTGGATCACATGGTCACGATCACGAAAGGTGGACCCACATTGTAAATCTTATGAATGAGGGCTCATATTCTAATTTCTATAGGTGGTACCATGTTGTAAGGGTCCTATATTTACATTCACAAAAAGGTGGCCCAACATTATAATTCCTATAAAGGTTGGCCCACATTGTAAATCCTATGAATATGGGTTCTATGTTGTAATTTTTAAAGGTGGGTACCATGTTGTAATTTTACAGGTGGGTCCCATGTACGATAATAATAGAGCGCCGCAAACAATAGAAGGTGGGTCCCACATTGTGAATCCTATATTTGCTCCTTGGAGCAAACCTTTTATAATGTTACCAAACAAGTTTCGTATGGCATATTCTTAGTAGTGTAATTTAGTATAATGTTGCTAAACAAGTTCTACAGAGTATAGGCTCGGCACAACCCCATCTCAGCACAACCTGATCTGAGCACAAAATTGGGAACGACACGAGAACGATGCCAAATGGGCCCCTAGTGTCCAAACAGTATATCACAAGAAGTATATATAATTCTTGTATTTCAACATAAAACCCAAACATCAAATTGATAATAGAATGAGTAAGATCAATAGAGGGTTTGGAAAACCCTAGTCAAGAACATACAATAACTAGAATTCTTAGATTGGGCGCATTTAATAAACAACATAAAAAAACTATATGATGCAGTACTGAAGGCCCTGCATCAATTGGCCTTCCGTATTGCATCACTATACCACACCAAAATTGATGCCAATTGACCAAGGCCCAAACTGAAATATGGTTCGGCCATGGTCCCTAATGCCCATAACTAGGGTTCGACTGAACCCTAGCTTCAGGTTTGGGTTCGGCTGGCCCCCCAAATCCCGGATTTGGGATTTGGCCAAATCGAAAACCCCAATTATGGGGGTTGACCAAGGGTTTCATACCCCTTTATGGCTGGTCGACCATACTAACTAAATCCCAACATGTGTTCATCACTTTCTTAACATATTAAGTCAAAATCACACAGATTTCTAAAGTTCTAAAATTAACTATTAAAACTATGAATTCACAAGTGGATTTGCATGTCTACTCACCTCGAATATGCTAAAGTCGCCTTGTTGATTTGAGGAAGGCTATATATCACCCATGAGGATGTAGTCTGCCGGTCTCCTTCTCCACTTAGATCTCCTAAGTTTCTCTTCTACTTTTCACTATTTTTATCAATGGAAGACAAGAGGGAAGAGAAAGAGAGGGTCGATGGGGAGGCTAGGGCCTTCGAAGTGAAGTGGAATAATGGAGAACTTGGATTCGATAGGTATAAAAAGAGTAAGGTTGGCAATGCAATTTTGAAAGAGGAAAGGATTTGTCACACTATGGGAAACATGCGCAAAACCCAAATCCCATTTGGATTTGTGCGCAGCCCTCAAGGGTTCCATGTTGACCTATCCTCTACTAAAACATGGGTCCCTCATGCTGTAACAAGGCTACAATTAAAAACTAAACACCTATGGGTCCCCATCTCTCTCATTGTTTAAGACTAAATCCCATTGGTTTCTAACTATGGTTCCTACCAATTCTTATAACCCCATATTTGAGAGTCCATTAATTAAAAATAACTCGTACAACAAATGTGGGTCCTTGATAATATCTAGTTATGTTATTCACACAATTATATAAAAGCACAAAATATTGTAAATAAAATCAACAAGGCAAATCATATATATAATTAAATACTCTAGCCCCTAAAGTATTACAACAAAATGGCCGGACAATTATGATTTGTATCACTGGCTGAACCAAACCATCCATTAGAAAAAAATTGTCCAAGATCTTTGTCTATTTCTGCCAAAAGCTGGACGTTTAGACTAAAATTCTAGGTTTTGGCCGAAATGGTTGAAATACAAGATTTTGGCCTTTTGTTCGAAAAAAGTAAAAAAAAAAAATACCAGAGAGAAGAGAGAGAGAGAGAGAGAGAGAGAGAGAGAGAGAGAGAGAGAGAGAGAGAGAGAAATACCGGTATTGGGGTGATACCTTGTGTCATGTTGGTGCATCCTGCCTTGTCGCTGTGATTGTGCCTTGCTGTTGCTTGTATGCTACCAAGCTGCTTTTTCTAATTCATCTTCCTCTTCTCCTGCTTTGGCCTTCCCTCCTTTCTCTTCTTTTTCTCCTTCTTCACTTCTTCCCTCTTCCTCTTCCTCCCTCTCTCCTCTCCTTTCCCTCTTCTTTTTCATTCCCTCATCTTGTTCTGTTTCCTCTTTCTGGCTTGATGAAAGGGGTGAATGCCCTTTTAAGGTTTGTTCTCCCTTTTCATATGGGCTTATATCACTTTTGAGTCCCATGAGAATCCATGGACTCCATAGTGGGGCCCACCTATTAAAAATCTAAACCAACTTTAAGTAAATGCCCCTCTCATATATGGGCCCAGCTAAATTTTGCTTTAATAGGAATAGGAGATGGGACCACTATTAGATTCATCAAGTACTAATCATAAGTATACCTAATCAATTTGATAGTGGGCCTTCCTCCTAATAGAGTGAAATTCGGCCAAGGCTCATAGATGAAGGGAACATTTACTTTGAACATTTAAATTTTTAATAGGTGAGTCTTAGTATGGGCTTACAAAGTTCTCATGAGTCCGAGCCTTTGAGTATTCAGACTTTTTTTTTTGTTTTGACCATCTAAGAAGCTCATTTAAGAAAAATCTAACCACTGAAAAATTTTCACATGACATATTGAAATTACATATTATATTATTGATTTAGTATAAAACACTAAATGTATATAATCTATTTGTTATTTTTAATATTAAATTTTTTATATTTTCTACATATATATTTTTATTTTTATATTTTTTGTAAATAAACTCTGAATGGATCATCAAAATCCCAAATCGGCCAAAATACTGTAGGTTGGAGCCAAAACAAAATGAATTCCAAAATGAATTGACAACTATGCTTAGTAGACTTTCTCTGTATTTAACTCTTGTAAGCAAGATTGTTGAGCATTAAGATGGTGAATTGAATGGCTTTGCATCCATTTATACTTGGGATACTCTTACTTGCCCTTTCACTATTACTCTTTTGATATAGTTAGCTTATTTGATGAGGTTAAAATATAATCGGAGATTCGATCGTTACAAAGCATGGTTGAGTGAACATGGAACATGTCACTGGCATAGGATTGATTAGGATTAGACTTTCATTCTCATGCCTAAAATGACAATTGTTGGCACTATTCTCTTCCTTGCGTCCTCTAAATCTTGAATTTTAGCACAAAGATCCTTTTCTAGTGTGTGAAAAAAATATTATTCAGAGGCTCTTAATCAAGGGTTAGAATGATGACATGGGAGTTGGCCACACTAATTTTCATTCCCCTTTCTCATGATTGGTGTGCATCTAGGTGGAGCGCACAGGGAGAACCACCACCGAATTTCATTTTGTGGCAAGATTCTCACCATACTTCTAAGATTTGTTACTGGTAATCGACTCATTCGCTACTGGGTCCGATATGACTAGGTTGAGCCGGATGAATGATCCAATACTTGGTTGAGTTGCATGAGACATGATACAGATCGAGTTTGATTCCACTGTGCCAATTTGAGTTAGACATGACCCATTTTTAAAACCCTGGCTTAGATTAGAATATCACATGGATACATGTGTGTGTATATGTATATATAGATAGATAGAGAGAGATAGATAGATAGATAGATAGATAGATAGAGAGAGAGAGAGAGAGAGAGAGAGAGAGAGAGAGAGAGAGAGAGAGAGAGAGAGAGAGAGAGAGAGAGAGAGAGAGAGAGAGCGCATTTGGTGTTGCTCATTGCTGCTACTTCATCTTATTCTGTCTTCTTCTTCTTCGTCTTCCTTCTTGTTCTCTCCTTCCTCTTCTCCTTCCCTCCCTCATACCTCTTTTTTTGCTTACCTCTCATTCTTCCCTTTATCTTCTCTTCTTTTTCTTCCCTTTCTCTCTCTCTGTCCTCATAAGAAGCCCTGTTGGGCTGCCTTTTTCTGTTTATTAGAATTTCAGATCCTCTCATCTTCAAATGCATGAGAAATTTGCGAGTCATGGCTTCCATGGTAGGACTCACCTATTAAAAATTGAAGGTGCTAAAAAAGATTACCCCCCTCTTATATGAGGTTGAGCCAAATTTCGCTCAAATGTTTTTTTGGGCCCAATAAGATTGATCATGTATAAATCAAGTGAATAGACTATTACAAAAAGTTAGTGTGTTTTATACATGATCAATTTGATGGCAGACCCATCTTTTATCAAATTGAAAATTTGATAGATCCCATATAAGGGGAGGTTATTTAGTTTGAGGTTCAGATTTTAATAGGTGGGTCCATTGTAGAGCCTCATGAATTTTTGGATTTGCATGTTTTATAAATGATCAATCAGGTGGTGGGCCTAAGTACTGTTGGGGTGATTTTTTTAGGGGCCCACATTAGGGGGGCATTTATTATGATCAAGTACACACACAAATATATACGAGTCACGCTACACAGTGCCCGGGCGTGTTTTGCCAAAAAAAAAGCCCCCTTCTTCAGCCATTAGAAAGCCAACACATACCATATCATTTAATGCAAAAAAGATACCAAACAGATTCTATACAAAGCAAGGGGCAATTATGGAAATGAAACTCATTTTCACTCCTCCCCACTTCCGCTTCTTTGTCGTTTCCGCTTCCTTGTGTTTTGGACGTTTCATATGTGATAGTGGGCCCAACTATTTCCTCCAATGAGATTAATTAGAAGTTCCCATTAGTGACAGGTTGTCACTTTTAAACTCTCTCTTATTTAATGTGAGTGGACCTATAGTTTGGACTCTTCAATTCTGTTGAAATTTGCATGATTATGAAGTAACAGAGCTTGTTAGACTGCTCTCTTTACTTGAGAAGATTTATATGTCTGTAGGAAGAGGTGATGTCAGAATTTGGAAGCCTGATGCTAAAGGATAGTTCCCGGTGAAATTTTTTTTTATAGTGCTCTGACCGGTGTGGATGGTAGGATTGTGGGTTGGAAGAGGTTTTGGGATCTTTCTGTTACTCCTAGAGTCTTGGTTTTTTGTTGGGTGGCGAGTTTGCATAAAATTCTTAGTATAGATCAACTGAAAAGGAGAAATTATATTATTGTCAATGGATGCCCTTTGTGTTTACAAGATGAGGAAACGAAAAATCATTTGTTGATTCACTGTACCTATGCTCAGAAAGTTTGTTCTTCTATTCTTCAATTATTCTATGTGTTGGGTTTTACTTTTGCCTTCTTATATAAGGAGCTTTTTCAGCAGTGAAAGTCTGTTTGTGGGCGTATTTTGTGGCTGTTATCTTTGTATGTTGGTTTTTGGAAGTTATGGCTTGAGAGGAGCATCAGAATTTTCAAAACAAAAGCAGGTCTTCAGATAAGATTGTTCGGTCTATTATATGGGTTGTTTTGGATTGGGCAATCAGGAAAGTTGAGTTTGTAGGAGTTTCTTTAGAAGACCTGAACAAATCTTGGACAGCCCATTTCCAAGGGGCTCAGCATCTTAGTTTTAGGCGTCAAACTTTGTGGTAACCTCTTATTGGATGTCTCAAGTTGAACTTTGATGGTAGTTATTTTTAGCATATTCAGGTGGGTGGCATTAGTGGTGTTATTCGTGGTTTTTCATGGAAGACTGTAATTTTTTTAGGGCCTGTTAGTTGTATGGATTCTAATGGATCTGAAATATTGCTTTATTGGTTGGGTGCTGGGAGTTACATCAGTTGGGAGGTTATAATGCAATTATAGAAAGAGATGCTTTTTCAGCAATTCAGTGGGGATTTGGGAAGCCTCCTTATCCTTGGATTTTGGCGGACTTGGTGCTGAAGGTGCAAGATATTTCGTCTCAGCTAGAAACCTCTTATCTTCATATTAATCAGGGAACTAATGATGCGGCGGATCGTCTTTGCAGGGGAAGGAGTGTTTCGGTTACACATTTCTTTTGATGTTTAGAATCCTTGTTTCTGTTTAGTTTTGCTTGGGTTCTCTTCTCCACTATTTTGTCCCCTTTTTCTTTTTTCTTTGAATAAAATTTACTGTTACCAAAAAAAAAAAAAAGATTAGAGATTGATTTCTACCAAATCTAATCCCTTCTTTCCTAAAACAACTCTATCCAAATTTTTAGCAAAGATAAGAGGAAAGGTGAATTGGAAACTGAGAGGAATAAAGGAAGAGAGGATTTTGAGGCTGTGTTTTTGGAGAAAAAAAGAGGGCTGTTGACATGGCATGAATGTGTTGGATGGAGGAACAGGGGCAGAAACACCCCTTTTGAAGTAGGGCATTCCTGTGATTGGCTTATAGTTTTTATTCAAAATTTTAAATTTGTACAAAAGAAATGTCATAATCAATGAACCAGTTGATGAAAACTGAATTATTGTTATTCTTGTATGAAAAGGCTTGAGCATGGTTTTTTTAGGGCCTGTTTGTTTGCTGTATTGGATTCCTAGGAATTCTATGCAATGCATTCCTGTTGAAGGGGCTAAAATTGAAGTAAAGGTGAAGATCCACAAATGGCAATCCAACAGTCTCCCTTTCCCTTCAAACAATTAATTACCTGGCCATCAACCTAGTAAAGCAAACCCTAGGAAAGTGAAGTTCCATCTACATCTCCACCTTTATATTCTTCACTCCCCACCACTTTAGCATTCTATTGTTAGGACTCATTTTACTTTGAATTTCTAGGAATTCGGTACAAAGCAAATGGAAGGGCCATCAGTGTGATATGTTTTCTTAATTCAGTCCTATAAGAGCATGAAGATATTATGTTAACCTAAACAATACTGTATTTGTATTATTCATGAAAGCAAGTAATTGTAACCGGAAGAGAGAGTGCCAGTTTCAGGTGGAACAGTGAAGTGCAACCCAACCAAATTGTGCTAAAAAATAATAGTTGTAACCCCTCATGACCAAGTAGAGTAAGGTGTAAAGATGGTTGTAGATGAAGTCATCTAATTTGTGTAGTAATCAACAGAAGAGCTGCAAAACGTTTGTTTAATTGAGCCAAGAAATGATCACAATTAATGTAATTTTGTATGGAGTTAAAATTAACACATACCAAAGCGAGATATTGTTCGAAGTGGAGATAGAGACTTTCACCATTTAACAGCCCAGATCCTTTCTTTACCATATCCTCTTTTACCACCTCTGCCTTAAATTCAATCCTGCCCCTTTCCTAACAACCACCCTTCTTAGGACTTCCACATGAGCTGTGATTCTGTTGTACAGACTCTGCCTTTAATTCAAGCCTCCCCTTTTTTGCAACCACTGTTGTCAAGACTTTATTATGATCTCTGATTCTAGCAACAGAACAAAGTCTACATGCACCATCAACCCAAGTTCTTGGCCTACAGAAATATCAAGTGGAAACCCTCTATTTCTTAATCCACACCCAGTTACCCGTTGCCCTTGCAATTCGTACCTCATCTCTCGATGTACACCAGCTCCTGCTATTTTAAAAGGGCGGAAAATCTCTTTTGTTTTCTTTTCCTGTGCAATGTCTTTTTGCTTTTGGCATGTTTGACTTTCAAATCTGGTCAAGTGATGGAAGTGGCTACCTGAACAGAAGCCCCCTTTTTTTCCTTTGTTTTTTAAATTGTTTTACGCCTTCTGAGAATCATCCCTTTATGTGACAACCACATGCTAATCTGCCTTAGTTTCATTTTGTTCAAATTAAGGTCTATAGACATCACTATGAGCTTTTAGGTAGTGATACTCTATTTAGAGGTGGCACTTTGAGGTCACTTTTAGTTGGTGTCACGTCTTGGGCTCCGGGGCCCTTCGAATCTAGGGCGTGATTGTGTTGCATCTCATAAACCATACATTTCATAAGAAATGGAGCCAATTTAAAATTTCAAAAAGAGATAACAAAGCGAAGCATAATTCTGTTGTAGTTGCAAGAGCGCAAATTACTACATGTTTTAAAATCATTAACTAATACCATCTTGGTCAAGGAAAAAGGCCAAATACAAAATACAAATAAAGAAACTCAACTACATGTGTGATTCGGCTCTCGGTGCACTGTAGCAACTACCAACAGCAAAATCCCTAGGTGCAAAACTCTAACTATCCGTGGTTCCCAGAAGCAGCCACCTACCTTTCCACTAGCAGAGATCTATGATGCACGGATACTTCCAAATGGGCTACGTATCGTGTCGTATCATATCGGATACTTCACTTTTTATATATAAAATCCGTGTCCCTGCCATGTCCGTAGCGTGTCCCTACCATCTCCATGCCGTATCTGGGCATCATAGGTGGAGATGGTACCTCCTACCTACAAGCACCAAGTGAAGTATCAGATGTGTGGAGTCTGGCAAGAAATTAATATAACTTACATAACATGAAGTGTAATGATTAGGCATTAATATGAATGTATAAATATACAAAGTAAAGCATGTGAGCAGAAAATAAACTGATAATGCAAAGCATATGTGTATTATGATACATAATGTGAATTACGCAATGCAGATGTATTGATGATATATCTGACTTGAGTCATGTCCATAACCTATACGATAAACATGCGTAACACAAGCTGTAAAGTATGACATGATAGCTAACAGGCATAGGGATATGCCCAGTATAGCTGAATAATGTAGAGATGCCACAAATGTGCACAAAGAGGGGTAAACGAACTAACTCAGTAGGAAATCACCTACATCTCGGCACTTGCAGATGCCTACCAAAGTAACCAAACTGACTCGAGTTACCTACATCTCTGTACTCCAACATACCTGCTGGAAGGGTGTAACACACTATCTCGATACTCCAACATACATAGAAGTGGGCATGATATGCCATAATAAGATATGTAGAGCAGATATAATATGCAACAGATGCATGTGGGCAAATATACGGAACTAACATCAAATATCAAACGGAGGTATCGGGATTGGACAAGCCAAATGAGGACATGTAGTACAGTGTCTAACCAAGTCTATAAGGACTCCAACCAATCTAGTTTAAGGTCCATTCCATCCTTTTCATTTCAATCTCTCGGAGGAATTCGAGGTCCAATTGAATGTCCGAAGGCACCCCAAAGGGTTCAAGGTTTACCCCTGCGACCTTGAGCCTGCTTTTTTTTTTTTTGTTGGGGGGGGGGGGGTGTTAATTCGGGCCAAAACGGGAATGCAAGATGTCCTAGTGAGTGTCAGCTAGTGGGTGTCAGGTATGAAGTCCAAGGTACGTCAAAATGCTAAGTCCAAACTAACTTAAAAGGCAAGGTCCCGATCTAGATAATAGATACCAAACAAACAAAACTAGATAATTGTGCTAAGGCCATCTTGAGCTCTCTAAGGTTACAAATGCAATGACTAACTCATCCTCAAAAGGGTATTCTGGGTACCGGGCAAGCCTAAATGAAATGGGTGCTCCACCCCTAGTGGCCAACTAACAAATGGGAAAAAACAAGCGTGTTAACCAGACAAAATGGTTACTAATGAACAAAACTGGTCTTACAACAGTTGAGTGCAAACAGACAACATTTTGGTAGGATATGGCGTGCCCTGAAAGGGTGAAAAGGAGTTAGGTTAGATCTGGTGAACAAGGAAGGACGCAGCGCATCAATGTACTCCTGCTAGCCCCGTACACCCAAGCCTAAAATCCTGTCATCTCCAGAGAGGAAGCGGCAACTCAATGCACGTTGTACCCTATATCATGACCCAAATAAAACAAATAACTAAGCTAGGGTTGGGCAAATCTCTGGTTAGGGCCAGCAATACTTACTACGCACCTATGTGCTACAAATGTGGGTTATTCGAAAGTCCAGACATACTAATGTCATAGGTCACCATTAATATGCCTGGAACCATTTCTACAAGTCCTATGTCATAGGTCACTATTAATATGCCAGAGCAACACGATTCACCTCTGTATGCATTTAAGGTTCGAATGTCGGCATTGTAATAATGTGAGAAAGAGAGAAATAATCAAAGAAGAAGAATGGGAGAAGGTCATACTCTCTTAGAGTATCGACAGTCTATTTATAATGATGTTGTGCCTCAATCAAGGCCCTAATTGTGTTAAGAATACAATTAAAAGAATAGAAAAGATGTAACCCAGTCAAATAAGGAAACTAAAAATGAGACTATTTAGCTACACAATGTTGAACTATTTAGCTACACAATGTTGACTATACAGCTACACAATCTTCTAGAACATGGGCCCTTGATGGGCTGAGTTTGTTGACCATGGGCCCTTGATGGGCTGAGCTTGTTTAAGGCCTATTATCTTCTACACTCCCCCTCAAATTGATGTGGTAAGGCTGAAAACATCAATTTGCTAGTTAGATCATGATGACGCGGTTTGGGAAGAGCTTTGGTGAATATATCCGCCAACTGGTTAAATGAAGAAACATGAGGCAGAGTAATCTTCTCAGTAACAATATGTTGACGGATGAAGTGACAGTCAATTTCTATGTGCTTTGTTCTTTCATGGAAAACCGGATTGTTGGCAATTCTTGTAGCACTGGTGTTGTCCCCATAGAGGGGTGGAACGACTAACAAGAACACCGAATTCACAGAGAAGGCGGCGGAGCCAGATAATTTCAGCACTGGCGGATGACATCGCCCGATATTCTGCCTCAGCCGAAGACTTAGATACGGTGGTTTGTTTCTTGCACTTCCATGAAATCAGAGATTTTCCAAGAAACATACACCAGCCAGTGGTAGACCTCCGAGAGTCCGGACAACCAGCCCAGTCAGCATCCGCATAAGCTGTTAAGTGCAGAGAAGTATCAGAAGAGAAGAAGAGTCCATGATGAAGAGTTCCTTTAACATAGCGGAGGATGCGTAAGGCAGCAGCAAGGTGCGGTTTGTGGGGGTTGCTAACAAACTGGCTAACCATATGAACGGCATGAGAGATATCCAGCCTAGTCATAGTTAGATAGAGTAAACTACCAACTATTCGCCGGAAAACAGATGGATCATCCAGTGGTGTGCCATCATCTGAACTAATTTTGCTGTTCAATTCCAGTGGCGTATCAAACGGGAGAGCATCGTCAAGCCTGGCCGATGTGATCAATTCTGTCGCATATTTGCGCTGACTTACCCTAATGCCTGATTTGTTACGGACAAACTCAAGTCCCAGAAAGTAGGTGAGAGGACCAAGATCCTTCATTCTGAAGTGGCGAGTAAGGTGGTGTTTGAGATCCGTAATGCTTGCATGATCATTACCACTGATAATCATATCATCAACATAGACTAAGAGGAATGTGCAGCCCTTCGATGTCCATCGCAGAAAGAGAGAACTATCAGATTGACTTTGACGAAATCCAGCCTGAAGAATTGCTGTCCGGAATTTATCGAACCAAGCCCTAGGAGCTTGTTTAAGTCCATAAAGAGCTTTCTTCAGTTTGCACACATGTTTCGGAGGATGGGCATAGCCAGGAGGAGGTTTTAAATAAACAGTCTCTCTCAAGTCCCCATGTAAAAAAGCGTTCTTGACATCCATTTGCCAAAGAGGCCAATTGCGGGCAGCCGCGACACACAGAAGAGTACGAACGGTGGTCATTTTTGCCACTGGTGCAAAAGTTTCCTCATAGTCAATTCCGTATTCCTGCTTATAACCCTGTGCAACCAACCTGGCTTTGTAGCGATCAAGAGTCCCATCAGGATGTACTTTGATGGAGTATATCCATTTGCTACCAATCACAGATGTTTTATCCGGGGCCGGTACCAATTCCCATGTTTGGTTTGCTTCAAGAGCGACCAATTCCTTAGTCATAGCATCCTGCCAATAAGCAATCTTTGAGGCCTGTGAATATGAGGTGGGTATAGGAGTACTATCCAAGGAAGTAAGAAGAGCAGGAAATCCATAGCGGTTAGGGGCAACAGAAAGACGACTAGAGCGTCGAAGAGAAATAGTGCTAGAAGAAGTATCATTACCTGAAGACTCAAGAGGCGGCGCTGGGAGAGGATCAGGAGAGGAAGTCGCCAGAGGAGAGACCTTGTTCCGCCGGACATAGACTTTGAGAGGAGGTGATGGAGAAGTAGACTCTGAGAATTGTGGTAGATAGGAGACAGCAATAGGATGACTATCCAAATGTAAAGAAAAGAAGGGAATATGTTCCAAGAAAATAACATTACGAGAGATACGCATGCGTTTGTCCAAATGATCATAACACAAAAAACCTTTGTGTTCATGACTGTAACCCAAAAAAATGCATTTAGCAGCTTGTGGAGATAACTTTGTGCGCTCAGTAGGTGGAAGATGAACAAAACACAGGCAACCAAAAACACGTAAGTGAGAGTATGAAGGGGTGTGACCAAAGAGAACTCCGTAAGGAGTAGTCTTTCCTAGAACAGTGCTAGGAAGACGGTTGATAAGATACACAGCGGTATGTGCAGCATCACACCAAAATTTGGGAGGGACTAATGATGCAATCAGCAGAGCCCGAACAGTTTCAAGAATATGTCTGTTCTTTCTTTCCGCAATCCCATTTTGCTGAGGAGTATGCGGACAAGATTTTTGGTGAAGAATTCCTTTATCAGAAAGGAAGGCAGAGAAATTATGAGACATGTATTCTCCACCGGAATCTGATCGAAGAATTTTGATAGCTTTCTGAAATTGGGTCTGGACCATGTTATAAAATTTTTGAAAAATGGAGAATACTTCAGATTTCAGACGCATAAAGTAAATCCATGTATAACGAGAATGGTCATCAATAAAGGTCACATAGTATTTAAATCCCGTTCTACTCAAGGTAGGAGCAATTCCCCAAACGTCTGAATGAATGATGTCAAATGATGCCAAAGCACGAGTATTATGAACAGGAAAGGGCAAAATATGACTCTTACTAAGGCAACAAGTTTCACACTTTGATTGAGATAAAGAAGACACCATTTTATTATCAATAGTAGAATCCAAAGAACCAATTTTAAACAAGGAAATTAAATTTGTATTGTTCAAATGACCAAGACGTTTATGCCAAACAGTCCACAATTTATTGAAGTGAGAAGAAGAAACAAACAAAGAATGATGTCCAAAGTCCAGCAAGAACAGGCGCCCATGTTTACTCCCCGTCGCGATCACCTTCCCAGTTTGTTGCCGCTGTATAACACAACCAGAGGAAGAAAAGTGAACAAGATAACCATCATCAATAAGTTGTCCTACAGAAAGAAGATTGGCTGATAATTTGGGAACAAAGTAAACATTGGGAAGAGTGATGAACTGGCCAAAAATACTAGATAAAATAATGGTACCAACTCCTGAAATGAGTAGTTGATCACCATTAGCAGTGGTTATTTTCTCTTTTCCAAGATAAGGGTGGGAATCTGTGAAGCCATGTTCTACAGATGTCATGTGATTTGAAGCTCCTGAATCTAAAAACCAAGTGGAAGAGGTAATAGGAGAAGAAAGAGAGGCAGAGGAATGAAAAGCAGGAGATGCTAGAGGAGATTGAGTTTGATACCGACCACCAGATATTCCCATAGACGCATATGTAGAAGTAACTGTGCTCTGGATTAGTTCTTGGATCTGAGCAGGAGTCATGGATACAGCCCCAGAGGAAGTGCTTCCTGTATCTTGAGCCTGGAAGGCGGAAGGATTAGTCTGTCGTGGCAGATGTGAGGGAGGCTTCTTAGGCAGCCACGCATTCTTACGCTGGAGGCTGCGGCAGTCATCTATAAGATGACCAGACCTCTTGCAGTAGCGACAGATCAACTTCTTGCGGCAATTCTTGGTAATATGACCAAATCCTTTGCATTCATAGCATTGAGTGGGCTTCGGATTGGGGGTTGCTAGAAGAGCAGAGTCAGCCGGAAGAGGTGTAAGGAATGCCTTTGGTTCGTCAAGAATAGCCCGCTGGGAGGTGAGACGAAGTTCTTCGCGAAGTACTTCTTGAAAGCAGGTATCAAGATTAGCTGACTGTTCTCGGTTCATTAGGGCAGACCGAACCGATTCAAATTCTGGCCGTAGATTCATAAGGAACTGGCTAATGTGAGTTTCTTCTTGGAATTTAAGAGCCTCGGAGAGAAAGCCAGAGGAGACTGTCTGAATCAACATGGAATCCCGTTCAGTCCATAAAGTTAGGAAGCCATTATAGTATTCCTGCACAGATCTATCCCCTTGAGTAAATTTAGCAATTTCACTATCCAAGTGAAATTTACGGGCTTTGTTGGTTTGATGGTAGATTTTCTTGAGATGAGCCCACATAGCTACAGCTGTAGTATAAGCTTGAAGAGCCACAGCAAGGGAAGAATCAATGGAGTTCAGAATCCAAGTAATTACTTTGGCATTTTCCTTGGACCAGGTGGCTATGACTTTGGAGTCTGTGGTACTTGTAGTAGAAGGGCTTGTAACTGTTCCATCGAGATAACCAAATAGCCCCTGTCCTTCTACGAAATTCTTCAGATGGAAGGACCAAGCCATATAATTTTGCCCATTAAACTTAATTGGAATAACATCATATTTCTCCATTGTTAGCAATTGCAGCAGGATGGAAGATAGAGCATACAAAACAGTAAGAAGAACAGCAGCAGAGTGAAAAATCCAGCAACAGCAGAGAAGAAAAACAACTCTCAATGTAGAGAAAGATGTAATCTGCTATGATTTCACTAACTAAGCATGAAACATGCTGTTGGAATGGCTGATAGATGCATTCAGCAGAAAATAGTAAAGAACAGAAAATCAATAGAGCCAGACGAACTGGATTTTCTGGGCAGATGCTGTGTCTGGGCCCCACAACTTGATCCAATCACTGATCAGAGTATAATCTCTCTAAAGTGGATCAAATGTACTTCCTGTAGTTCCAAATCTGATGAGATTTGGAGAAAGATCCACAAATCTGGACGGTGATGATGAACTTTGTCTGAGAAAACCGTCAGATGAAGAAGAGGTTGGAAACTACCTCAAAGGTGATGGAAAAATTCCTGAAAAATCACCATAATTCCCAAAAAAATGAGTCGACCAACACTAGGTGGACTGTTGGTGCTGTCTAGATCATCGTCTGTGGGCAGCAGTGAAGCAGTGAAGCAGTTTACTGAATACCGCACGACACGTCCAGCTTCGTCAGTGGGTCGATTTGAACAGAGATCCTAGTGGAGGATCAGTGAGCAGATCAGAGGTGGAGGATAGAAGGGCAAGCTATTTTCGCAACTCCAGGCCAAAGTTTCACTCAGAACGGATCAAAATCCACAAATTTGGACGGCTTTGATGAAAACAGAGGCAAGAAATAGAAATATCACAAATGTTGCTGGAAACCTCACCTCTGATGGAAGAAAAAATCCAGAAAAATGCTCATAAATACCAGCAATGCTGGTCGACCATGATGGAGGTGGTTTTGAGAGAGGTTGAAGTTGATCTGAAGTGGGCCACGTCTTGATCAGGGATGATCAGACACTATCAGGGATGATCAGACACAATCAGGAAGAAGATCCAAGTCAGGGAGAATGACTGAATCAATTTGAGAAGGTAACTATGGCTCTGATACCATGTAATAATGTGAGAAAGAGAGAAATAATCAAAGAAGAAGAATGGGAGAAGGTCATACTCTCTTAGAGTATCGACAGTCTATTTATAATGATGTTGTGCCTCAATCAAGGCCCTAATTGTGTTAAGAATACAATTAAAAGAATAGAAAAGATGTAACCTAGTCAAATAAGGAAACTAAAAATGAGACTATTTAGCTACACAATGTTGAACTATTTAGCTACACAATGTTGACTATACAGCTACACAATCTTCTAGAACATGGGCCCTTGATGGGCTGAGTTTGTTGACCATGGGCCCTTGATGGGCTGAGCTTGTTTAAGGCCTATTATCTTCTACAGGCATAACAAGTTCTTGGTGCTTCCGAAGGTATTCGACATCCCAAAACCCTAAATACACGCACACTCTACTTGGTGAAGCCCCAATCATGTCCGCAAACAATTCTTGAGGTGAATGTCAACTCAAACATCACCCCTACATGGTCCAAGTCCAAGTATTGAATGAGTCCGGGTTACAAGGTTCTAACCAAGTCCTAATGTGCTTGATTCTAGCTCAACAAATCAAGGGTTTTTAATTCACCAATTGATCAATTGGGATGGGCCAACAATGACCCAAAATTGATTTCACAAGTCCCCAAAAGCACCAAACAAAGAGTGGAAGAGAAGGGGCTGAAACTGCCCGGAAATCAGGCCCCAAATGTGGGGTTCCCTGACTTGTTGGACATGGACCCTGAGGCTCATGTCCAATCAGCCTTGCACAGCTCGTGTCCGACCAGAGGCGAATTCAGGTGATTTTTCTGACTTTTACTGCACTTCCTTGACAAATCTTTTGGAAACTTTTAACACTTGTTTAGGGGTCCTTTTGGCACAATTTAACCACACTAATCTAATACTAAATCAATTACAAAGTCAGGTAAACAAACATGAGCTTGGAAATTGGGTATTCTATTTCTACCACGTGGAGTAGAATTGGAAATCAACAAAATGCTAACATGCATGGTATGAAACTCATATTAACTACTTGCCTTGATTTCTTGGGCTTCCAAAAACACCTTGTTCAATTCCGTTGAAATCAATCTTGGCACAAAACCCCCAAAATCTCTACCTTAGAACCCCCAAAATCTGAAAAGTATGAAAGAGATGGAATCAAGGCTTGCATGTTTGGATTCAAGGACTCTGGGGCTTGCCCTAGCATGCTTTAAAAGATAGGAGATGGATCTAAATTGGAGGTGGCCCAACTGAGATGATTTCAAGGATGGAGGGGGGCGGCCAAGCTTGGAAATGCATGAAAATGGTACCAATGGAGAGAGCTCGAGGTGATGGATGCGCTGGCATGCTCGATTTTGAAACGGCAACAAGTTTGGTGCGATTCTGGCGAGAAATGATGAAGAGAGGAAATGAGTGAGACTCAGCTGGGGTTGTTATTGGAGTTTTTTTTTTTTTTTTTTGGTACCCAGCTTCTTAGGGGGCTGGGACCCCAGCCCTCTTGTGAGGGAAGTCGACCTCAATGAGGTAGAGCAACCCTAGGGTGAGCAAGGTGACTGCCCAGGTTTCATCCAGGTAAGAAATGACCCCTCTTACCACTGGGGTAAGAGGCCGTTCTTCTTGTTGCTGGAGTTAAAAGTGAAAATGGAGGGGAGAGAGAGGGAGTGACTTTATAAAAAAAGATAAGGGTGGGGCCAACAACTTAAAAACAGAATATTGGGAATAACTGAAGTTCTGGGCCTCAGGTGGATTCTGTCCAAGAGAGAAATGTTCACAAAATAATTTATACTTAACAATGAGCCCAAAGATGACGTATTTCGAGATTTTCAGAATTTGACTCAAACTTTTGAAGAAATGACGACTATGTCACTACACAAGAGAGGTCATGAAATGAAGGGTTTTTGGGCATCGAATGGACATGAGTTGAACACGGAAGTTTTTCGGAATAATTTGGGCTATCTACTGAACCCTAAATGGTATTTTTTTTTTGAAATTCCCAAAATGCCCCTAAACCTTAACAACTATTCCAACTGGGTCCCTAAAATTTCCAAACTGAGTCCAACCATTCCCAAACCTTCCCGAAATTTACTAAACACTGTCCTAGCCCTTAAACTTAGTCAAACACCTCTCCGAATGAACTCCCCACCTTCCCTAGAATCTCTGAATGGGTCCTTGTCTACCCCCAAACACAGTCAATCCTTGACCAGTCCACTCAAAGCATTACTCAAATCCTTAAATCTACCAAACTAGCGACTAAACACGCTTGATTAACTGTAGCAAACTTTAATCATCAGTAATCATAATTAATAAACTAATAAACATACTTAATCGGGTCCTTGTCTTATAGTTGGTTTCCGATGTGTTTGCCTTTTTCCAGTGGAAAAAATGATAAACTGTTTTCTTTACGTGAAATAAAAATTCTGAATACTAGTATTTAAACTTCAAATTTTTTTTTTAATTGATAATGCCATAACAGTAAATTATAACTTCAACTTGGAGATGCTGTATCCATTGTTTCTTAGCACTTAAATTGTTTTGTTTCTGTACAAGAGACCACTGTCCTTTTTCTTGATTCACTCATTTACAAATTTCAGGCGGTAATAAAGCAATTCAGTGGTACTGGTTATGAAAGTTCTGAGGTAATGGTTATAGATGAGGTTGAGTTACAGAGACATCATCAAATAGAGAAGCTATACAGATCTACTCGAGCAGGCAAGGTACAAATAATTTGGAAAAATCTCTATTTTAAGATAATTTTGTGATTTGAAGCTTTTGAAGCTTTCTTCCACTATTATTCTGAATTGCATATACTTGCTTGGTTGCTTGAATTTTGACAGAGTGCTCTCTCATTTATTTTATAATGTTTTGACTGTTCTTGTTAAAAGTGTGTGAAATGGAATGTTGATTGAACATAGCAGTTTCCTTTTGGCATTCACATTTTTTCCATTGTGGTCATGTTTATTTCAATGATCAGGAACTTTCTTGCTTTCCTCTTTACTGAGCTGTAAAGTTTACATAGTATTTTTAAATCTTGCTTAAGTTCTAAATTTGAGCACCCTTAGGCCTTAGCCCTTTATGTTTTCTTCAAATCGATATATTTCCTTTCTCATGTAAAAGATAGAGCAGGTTGAAGGTGATGCGTGAATGGTTGAACACTCAAGTAATTTTAGAATTATTAGGTTTTATTGTGCGATAAATTGGTCTTCAATTCATGTCTAAATAGTATGATAATGTGCACCTTGTAAAGAAACTTCCATAGCCTTTCAAATGGGACCAAATTTGTGATATTCCAACTTTATTTGGTGATAGAGCAAGGCCTTGATGTATCTATTTGGGGTTAGCAGCAAGGCCTCAATATCTAGAAAGAAATATCCACTGCATTGGAAATGAATGGAAGATGCAGCTGTTTCTTTCTGTTTTCAGTTTTGCCCTTTGGCATTTTGATTCAGATACACAGAAAACCATTTTACCGTGTTTAAGATTCTAATCTGTAGTGGAACCTCCAGTGGAGTCGTCTCCCTAAACACAATTAGTTTTTTCAAAGTTTAAATTGTGATCAATGCAGTATTATGTTTCAGGATTTCCAAAAGGATGTAGTTCGAGCAGCTGAAACATTTACAAGTATAGGATCCAAGCATATTGAAGCAGGTAAGTGTTCATTCTAATTCCAATTCAGTTATTTTATTTCCTGGAAAGCAAATCGCACCATGGAACGTATGAGACCATTACCATTTGTCAATGTGAACCTCACATTCATAATAATATATTTTTTTTTAATGTCAAGAAGAGTTTCTTACTCTTTATTTTTTCTTTTTCACTTTCAGGATCAGGCATCATCATCATCATCATCATCAAAGCCTTGTCCCAACTAAGTTGGGGTCGGCTACATAGTTTTTATGTTGGGATCAAACATGAGTTTTTATATTATCCTAATAGAAAATAACAAGACAAACATAAACCAAAAGGCATACACAGTAACACTTAATAATTGACAGGAAAAAAGGGAAAATAATGCATCTTTGAAGCATTCCTGTAAGCAAAATGTAACAGGAGGGCATCTTCATCGAGCATATGAGGATTCTCAAAATATGGTTTGGTTAAAGTGATGGAGGATTTGATCTGAAGATTAAACTTCATGTCGAGCTTTGAAGAATGCCACGGATTTTGCACCTATAATCAAGAACAAGCATGTCCTTGATGGAGAAAAATCTCTAAAATTTACTAATTGGATGGAAGTATCAGAGAAATAAAATATTGACAATTTATATACAGAGGCAATGGTTGACCAACCTTAATATGGTGGTAGTTAAACCTTGGTATCTTCAATTTCGTACTCTTTGACTCTCTTATTTACTTATGATTGCTATTCATTCCCTAAAATACGATTCTTAGACTCAAACTTCCTACAACAGTACTCCTAGGATTTAGAAAGAAAATAATAGGCACAATAGTGCTAAACTTTGATCCATGTGGGCTGGGCTCCACTTCTAATTAGACATGTGCGAAATCATAGCCAACACATAAGGCCCCACATAGAGGCTCATGAAGTCACGATTGCAGTTGGACCTTCCCCTTAGGTGTAAGGCCCCAATCCTTACTTATGTGTTTAGTGGCTAATTAATCTTGTTTAGTCAGTAAATTAGGTGTTTTACGCGATAGATTAGTGGTTGGATAGCTTTGGAGGGTTTTGGACCAAGTTAGATGCCTAGAAGTACTTTTTCGTAATTATAGTTGAGTGTGAGGGGTTGATTGCTATTTAAGGAAGTTTCGTGATTTTGGGCTATGTTGGATAGAAGGTGTCATTTGGGGAAACTTTCCTGTTTGGGTCAAGCTATTTTGATGACTAGAACTTCTTGTAAAACCCAATTGCCTTATGTTGTATAGCCAAGGACCTTTTTGTAAATACCTAAATCTCCTGCTGAAGTATTTAAGGGAGCTGCAATATGCATAGCCGGAATTGCTTCCCTCACATCCATCCATGGGACCCTTGATGGACCCCTTTGAAAAAAGACCAAAACACCCATCCTTTTCTTCTCTTCCCTCTCCCTCCCCCTGCTCGGCAGCCCACCTTCGCCCGACGCCCTCCTCTCCCCCCTCCTTCTCCCTCTTCCTCCTTCTCTCTGCCTTTCCTTCTCCCTGTCTCTGTCCCTCTATCGCCGCCCAACTCTGCCGCCTCTCCATCCTCCCTCTCCTTCTCCCTGTCCCTCCCTCTCCCAGTGCCCACCTCCGCCCTCTCCCTCTCCCTCTCCTTTTCTCTCCCTCTCTCTCTCTCTTCTTTCTCTTTCCCTTTCCTTCTCCCCGATTGCTGTCCCTTTCCCTCTCCCTCCCCCTCTCCCGTTCAGCCACTCAGAGCCGAACAAATGAGTATATTGTTCGACCTTGGGTATCCGAACAATATCATGGCCGAACAATATACTCATTTGTTCGGCCCTTAGTGGCTGAACAGAATTGGGAAAGAGGGAGGGAGAGGATTGCGATTGGGGAGAAGGAGAGAGAGAGAGAGAGGGAGAGTAAATAAAATACCTATTAATTGCTTAACTTTTATGCTTCCACGCTGCTCGTTTATGCTCTGAAGATCGGTGATCCTATCTCGTGTGTTCTTTTGATGTGCGCTATCATTGGTTACACAAGCTTCTGCTGAAATGTAATATAGATGTGATGGAAAAATTGCACTTGTCCTCACACGTGGAATCTTGTGGGAACTAATTGCGGGGTAAAATGTTATCTTTGGTGGACTCCACATTGTCTCAACTTGAAATGTGGAATGTTATTGGTGATCTTGTTTGGGTGTGTGACAGACTTGGTATAAGAGCTTGAACAATTCTTGCAGTTTAAAACACACTAGAACTTTAGGGCACGAGGTGAGGATTCGCTAGGACTTTAGATGGGTAATGCTTGTGCTAGGAGGATAGTTGCTTACTAAGTGTGGTGTTGTTTTGTGCCTTAACTCTATTTGTTTTACAGGAAATGGTGAGAAAAAGTAAAGTCCTAGTGACCCGAGCATTGACGATAGGTTCCATGAGTTATTGTGGACTATGATAGAACGGCAGCAGGCCTCCAATGAGTAGCATGCACGTCAAAATGAACAAATCGCTAGACAGATTGAGGCCCATGTGCAATCTCAAGTGAAGATGCAAGCCCAAAATGTGGAATTGTTGTAGAGGCAAGGACAACCAGCCCCACCTCCTCATACTCTCAAGTCTATATGAGCTATCGAACCTTCCTTCGTCCACTATTCCTTGGTTGACTTGTAATGACCTGGGTCCACTGTCCAAATGATGTGGTTCGCTTTGGCTCATGGGATCTCAACTCGATCTTGCGGCACAGTTTTAAGAGGCCTCATTTGGGGTTAAGGCCAGACCGCACATGTATACCCATGATTAGAACTTGCATGTTTCCGATGTGGGACTTATGCACCATTGCATGGTAACTCCTTTCGAGTTTCCCCCACCAGGTGGATGCTCACAAACGCAACGCCCTTCTACAAGGGGGCCACATGTGTGACATACTTCCCCACTAGAAAATAGATCAGTCCTCGGCTCGGATACCATCAATAACGACCCTGGCCCACTGGCCACATGATATTGTTCGCTTGGAATTTCAGCCCAATCTTGCCGCATGGTTTTAAAAGGCCTCATGTGGGATTAAGGCCAGGCCGCACATATATATCCAGGATCAGGTCTTGCATGTTTCCGATGTGGGACTTATGTACTGTTGCATACCCACTCCTTTAGAATTTCCCCCGTTAGGCGGGTGCTCACTAGACCCAACGCCCTTCTAGGCGTGGCATACTCCCCCACCGAAATACAGAGCCGTCCTCGGCTCTGATACTATCTGTAATGATCCAGGTCCACTATCCACATGATATTATCTGCTTTTGCTGCACTTATAATTATATATCCAGGATCAGGACTTCAATGTTTTCGATGTGGGATGTATGCACCACTGCATACGCACTTCTTTAGAGTTTCCCCTGCCAGGCGGATGCTCACCGGACCTAATGCCTGATGGTGAGCTCCAAGTGCAGGGCCGCGATGTAGTAATAAACTAGTGAGACCAGGTCAATCCACAGGGAGCAATGTAAATGAGGATTTCTCTTCAACTTGCCTGTCCTAAATTGAAACTTTAAATCTAGCCAAAAAAAAAAAAACTAAAAAAATACAATCGTCATTCCTACTTTCAAAAAATTAAATTAATTACAATCCAATGAAAAGAAAACTTCCTAAATCTAAAATTCCTAAACTAAAAACTAAAGTTGCTACAAAAGAACACACAAGTTAAAAATTCCAAAACTAGAAAGTTAATAAAACTAAACAAAATTAGAAACTATCCTAAAGTTAGAAAGTCAGTAAAGTTAATAATGCAATGCGATGCGTGCTATGACAAGTTTCCTAATGCACAAATTTTATATGAGATGCAAACTTTCATAAAACGTGAGCCTAATCTAATGCAATCTAAAACTAAATTTCATGGCTGGAAATTAAACTAGGATGATGTATGACTTCAATAATAATAATAAAAAAAAACAGAAGTGAAAAAGAATAAAAAACAAAAAGTTATGTTTGAATGAATGAGACCAACACAAGAACATTGCAGATTTCTGCACACAGGCATATCCGACCAATAATTTTGTAGCCACTAGTTACCCCACTTTCCGAAACTATTTTGATCTGAAATTCTGGGATATGAAACTAGACTCCTTAAAATTCAATCCAACCAAATTTCAATGAGAAATCACTGATTTGATACGGTAACTAAATTAAAACTTTCGGATCAGAATCTGTCTCACTGCAGAAATTTGACAGATTTACATGCATGGGATTAGTTAATCGAAAATCTATCTTCCCAAGATCTTTTCCTTCTGAAATTTTAATGTCTTAAAGGTAACTCATAGAACAATAATTCCTCCAAAATTCGGATTAAAATACCATCATCAAGTCACCTTTTAAATTATTCCAATTTAGGTAAAAAACAACAAAGGTTGCTGTCTCCTTATGCAGTCCAAATTTTTAATCCGAATTTAATTCCTTTTTAATAAGAACTAAAAATAAAAGAAATTCCAGATCTGAGAATATTATTTCCAGCAACTAATTTATAAAAAAAAAAATGAAAATTAAACTAAGCATGCATCCACCAAATAGCCAGCCACAACTATGCACTAACATATTCATAAAGACAGATTTAACAAGAAACTAAATGTGACATTCAGAAATTTAAATGTGTGTAGAAACATTAAAAATAAATGTGTGTAAGACGAGAAATTAAATGTATGAATTAACAAGAAATTAAATGTGTGTAAGACAAGAAATTAAATGTAGTGAGTGCGAAAATTAAAGTGTGTGGAAGTGTATTCTTCTCTTTCAAAATTCTTTTCTAAGCGGGGTCATAATTTGAATCATGCTCTTACGGCCTTTGGGTCGTCAATCCAAACACCAACAAGAAAGAAACACGAATCAAGCACCAATCACCCAAGTATAAGAAAGAAAAATCGACAAGAGAAAGCAACACTTTTACTAATATACAAAGTCTTTACATAAGATAAAAAAAATAAATCAAGACAATTACATACTAGGATGAGAAGCCTCTTCTAGATGAAAAATCCAAGGGTGTAGTTTAATTTCCGGGCCAAATCTCCTTAAGGACTTCAATGGAGAGAAAGAGAGAGGAAGAAGATGGAGTGTGGTAGTAATTCTAGAGAGAGCTGGTCTATCTTCCCATGAGAGGAGAGAAATGCCTATGCCTTCAATTTATAGATTTTTCCTCTCTTTCTTTCCTTCTTTGTTCCAAGTTTGTAGCATGCAATCTTCTTTGTATGGTAAATCCCTTCCTTTGCCAACAAGTCTTCAAAGAAATTGCAAGGTGAGTGAGAGATTTTTGGTGCTTTCCATGTGCAAAATTGCAATCCCGAGTAAAAATTATAGCACCAACTTCCAGAGGCCATATTGTTAAAATGTAAAGAGCAAAATGAGAGGAAGAAGTTTGGAGGAAAAGTTGATTCCTCAAAGGAGGATCGACCAACCATTTATAAACAATTTACCCTAATCACATGCTAGTAATCAGTAGTAATTACAATCTAATTACAATCAAGAATTAAGGAATAAAGAATATCTAAAGAATATCCTATCTCTATACATAGAATAAAATCAATGAAACAGCCTGTATAAGGCTTATCCTAGACCCACACGTGGGATATTTTACATGGGTTAAAAACTTGATTGGGCTGGGCCTAGGGCCTGTTAGCATAAGTCCATTATCTTCTACACTCCCCCTCAAATTGATGTGGTAAGGCAGAAAATATCAATTTGTTAGTGAGATCATGATGACGCGTTTTGGGGAGGGCTTTTGTGAAGATATCCGCCAACTGGTTAAGAGTAGAGACATGAGGCAAAGTGATCTTCTCCGTAACAACATGCTGACGGATGAAGTGGCAATCAATCTCAATGTGCTTCGTTCTTTCATGAAAGACCGGATTGTTTGCAATTCTCGTAGCACTGGTGTTGTCCCCATGAAGAGGTGTAGATCTACCAATGATGACACCGAATTCACAGAGAAGACGGCGTAGCCAGATGATTTCAGCACTTGCAGATGACATGGCCCGATATTCAGCCTCAGCAGAAGATTTAGAGACAGTGGTTTGCTTCTTACATTTCCACGAAATCAAGGAGTCCCCAAGAAACATACACCAGCCAGTGGTAGAGCGCCGAGAATCTGGGCAACCAGCCCAGTCAGCATCCGAATAAGCTGATAAGTGCAGAGAAGCGCCCGAAGAGTAGAAGAGACCATGGTTAAGGGTGCCTTTGACATAGCGGAGTATGCGCAAGGCAGCAGCAAGGTGAGGTTTGTGAGGATTGCTCACAAACTGGCTAATCGTATGAACGGCATGAGAAATATCTGGTCGGGTCATAGTTAAGTAGAGTAAACTACCTACTATTCGCCGAAAAACAGAAGGATCATCTAGGGGCTGGCCATCATCCCTACGGATCTTGCTGTTCAATTCCATAGGAGTATCAAAAGTGTGAGCATCATCAAGTTGTGCCGAAGTGATTAAATCTTTAGCATATTTCCGCTGATGAATCCGAATGCCAGATTTGCTACGTATGAACTCCAGCCCTAGAAAGTAGGTGAGAGGACCAAGATCCTTCATTCTGAAGTGGCGAGTGAGATGACGTTTGAGATCCGTAATACCGGCACTATCATTGCCACTGATAATCATATCATCAACATAGACTAAGAGAAATGTGTAGCCTTTTGATTTCCATCGGAGGAAGAGGGAACTATCAGAGTGACTCTGGCGAAATCCAGCTTGAAGGATAGCGGCCCGAAATTTATCAAACCAAGCCCTGGGAGCCTGCTTAAGTCCATAAAGAGCTTTCCTCAATTTACAAACATGGTGTGGAGGACAAGCATAACCCGGAGGTGGTTTTAAATAAACAGTTTCATGTAAGTCGCCATGAAGAAAGGCGTTTTTGACATCCATTTGCCATAGGGGCCAGTTACGGGCTGCAGCTACACGAAGGAGGGTGCGAACAGTGGTCATTTTAGCCACTGGTGCAAATGTCTCCTCATAGTCAATGCCATACTCCTGCTTGTAACCCTGTGCCACCAATCTGGCTTTGTAGCGGTCAAGACTCCCATCAGAGTTAACCTTTATAGAGTAGATCCATTTACTGCCAATCACAGAGGTGCGTTCAGGAGTCGGTACCAAGTCCCATGTGTTGTTTGCTTCAAGAGCAAGCAACTCCTCAGTCATAGCATCCTGCCAATATGCAATCTTCGAAGCCTGTGAATAAGAGGTGGGAATAGGAGCACTATCCAAAGAAGTGAAAAGAGCAGGGAAGCCATATCTGTCAGGAGCAACAGAAGGACGACTAGAGCGTCGCAAGGGTATAACACTATCGGTGGAGGAAGTATTAATACCTGAGGGTGTAGGAGGCAGTATTGGGAGATGATCAGGAGAAGGAGGCCCCACATGAGGAACCTTGTTACGCCGGACATAGACCTTGGTAATAGGTGGTGGTGGAGAAGTAGTTGCAGGAAATTGTGGCAGATAAGAGACAGCAACAGGATGTGTATCCAAACGCAAAGAGCAAAAAGGAATGTGTTCTAAGAAGATTACATTACGAGATATTCGCATGCGTTTCTCAGATTGGTCATAGCATAGAAATCCCTTGTGTTCAGTACTGTAACCTAGAAAGAGACATTTGGCAGCTTGAGGTGACAGCTTAGTGCGTTCTGTAGGTGGAAGATGGACAAAGCATAAACAACCAAAAACACGCAAGTGAGAATATGAAGGAGTATTACCAAAGAGAGCTTCATATGGAGTAGTGTTTCCTAGAACGGAGCTAGGATGACGATTGAGGAGATATACAGCAGTCTGTGCAGCATCACACCAAAAGGTGGGAGGAACTAAGGATGCAAGGAGGAGAGAACGAACAGTTTCAAGAATATGTCTGTTCTTCCTCTCCGCAACACCATTTTGTTGTGGAGTATGTGGGCAAGATTTTTGGTGAAGAATTCCTTTATCAGAAAGGAAGGCAGAAAATTCATGGGACATGTATTCTCCACCAGAGTCAGACCTAAGAGTTTTTATTTCTTTCTGAAATTGAGTTTGAACCATTTTGTAAAACTTTTGGAAGAAAGAAAAAAACTTCAGATTTGAAGCGCATGAAATAAATCCAAGTGAAACGAGAATGATCGTCAATGAATGTCACATAATACTTAAAGCCTGTCCGACTCAAGGTGGGTGCAATTCCCCAAACATCAGTGTGAATAATATCAAAAGATGATAACGCACGAGAACTATGAATAGGAAAAGGCAAGATATGACTCTTACTCAAACAACACGTTTCACACTTAGATTGAAGGAAAGAGGACATCACTTTATTATTAAAAGTGGGTTCTAAAAAACTATTTTTTAAATAGCGAAAGTAAATGCGCATTGTTCACATGACCAAGACGACTATGCCACACAGTCCACAATTTATCTAACTGAGGAGAAGAAGAAGAAAAGAGAGAATGATGTCCAATGTCCAGCAGAAATCGTCGACCATGTTTACTCCCTGTTGCGATCACCTTCCCAGTTTGCCGCCCCTGTATGACACAACCAGTGGAAGAAAAGATAATATGGTACCCATCATCAATAAGTTGTCCTACAGAAAGTAAATTGGCTGATAATTTGGGAACAAAGTAGACATTGGGAAGGTGGAGAGACTGGCCAGAGACACCAGATAAAATAATGGTACCAATTCCAGAGATGATTAATTGGTCTCCATTAGCAGTGGTGATTTTTTCTTTTCCAAGGTAAGGGTGAGAGGCTGTAAAGCTACTTTCTACAGAAGTCATGTGGTTCGATGCTCCTGAATCTAGAAACCATGTGGATGGGGTGATGGATGAAGACAGAGATATTGAAGAATGAAAAGCTGGAAATGCTAGAGGAGAGTGAGATTGATACCGATCACCATTAGCATCATAATTGTCCATAGTAGAAAAGAGGCAGGAACAATACTAACAGCAAGGGACAGCAAATATGTAATAGCAACAAAGACAGCAACAGCAGCAGCAAATATGTGGCGGCAGCAAAGAGGGCTAACAGTGGCAGCAGCAACAGTAAGCTTGCAAGCAGCAAATCGAAACAGCAGCAACTATTGAAAACACAGCCAAAAAGTAGCAGAAACAGCAGTAGCAGGTCTAAAAACTCAGTGGTAATACTTGTCAGGTGGATGCTGGTAGCCAGAGGGTGAGGAAGGTGCAAACAGAAGTGCACAGTAGCAGCAACAGAGTACAGGGAAGCCTGACGTCCCTATCGTCAGCTGGTGAATCCACACGTGGGCCCCACAGAATGATCGAATCACAGATCAGGTTTGATCGCTGTAAAGTGGATCAAATGTACTTCCTTCAGGTCCAAATCTGATGAGATTTGGAAAAAGATCCACAAATCTGGATGGTGATGATGAAATCTGTCTTAGAAAACCGTCAGATGAAGAAGATGTTGGAAACTATCTCAAAGGTGATGGAAAAATTCCTGAAAAATCACTATAATTCCCAGAAAAATGAGTCGACCAACATGGGGATAACTGTTATTGATGTTGTGATCATCGCTGGTGGGCCAGTAGTGAAACAGAAGCAAACAGAGAAGAACCAACGAGAACAGCGTCAAACACGTCAATGCCGTCACCGTGTCGATTTCCTTATGAGATCTGAATAATTGATCGCAGCCCGATCAGGGGTATGGAATGGAAGAACAAGTTATTTTCGTAACTCCAGGCCAAAGTTTCACTCAAATCGGATCAAAATCCACAAATTTGAACGGCTGTGATGGAAACTGCCGGACAAAACTGAAATATCACAAAATGAGGTGGATATCCTACTTTTGATGATCCAAAAATCTTGAAAAAAATCTCCATAAATAAGAGAATAACCAGACGAACAATATAGGCTGCTTCCGCTGCGATGATGATGATGATCAAAGGTGGGCCACCTCTGATCAGGGATGATCAGACACTATCAGAGAGAAGTTTTCACTTCAGGAAGAAGAATGATCAATGATAGAAGACAATAGAAGAGGGATTGATCATAACCATAGCTCTGATACCATGTTAAAATGTAAAGAGCAAAATGAGAGGAAGAAGTTTGGAGGAAAAGTTGATTCCTCAAAGGAGGATCGACCAACCATTTATAAACAATTTACCCTAATCACATGCTAGTAATCAGTAGTAATTACAATCTAATTACAATCAAGAATTAAGGAATAAAGAATATCTAAAGAATATCCTATCTCTATACATAGAATAAAATCAATGAAACAGCCTGTATAAGGCTTATCCTAGACCCACACGTGGGATATTTTACATGGGTTAAAAACTTGATTGGGCTGGGCCTAGGGCCTGTTAGCATAAGTCCATTATCTTCTACACATATCTCCGTCGTTTCAGCTCCAATTGGCACAGTCTTGGTCTCCACGGATATCAACTTTAAAAGAGCTTTCCAATGGTGGGTAGATTGCACTAATCCGACGGTTGGATTAAGAGTTATGACCATTTTAATCTTGCTGCCCCTGAAAAATCCAGGAATAATTGTACACACATGGAAACTTCTATGTTAGTTGTGCAATGTGGTGTGTGGGACCCATGTGGACTTCTTAACTTCCCTTCCATCTTTGGTTTGCTTCCAAGCTTCTTTGATTGACTAGTCAACTCTTCTAGCACGCTTTCCTTTCTTGATTTTCTTTCTTGATTTTTAATTTTCAAACTTAGTAAGCAATGGATCTTGCCAAATCTGAAGTTTCCTTTCTTGATATTGAAATCACAAATCTAGCTTTCCATTGTTAACTTTTCAAACTCTCCAAAAATACCAAGATATGTGGGTCCACCATGAAAGATGTCCTACCCTTGATCTCTATCAAATTTCATCAATGTGGGTCCCATTCTTGATTTGTTCTACACAAATTAAAACAAATGGATTCAAGACTAATTCTATGTAAGGAATTTGATTGGACGATGCATGGGACCCTACTTGTCTGATGCATCAAAATAACCAACTTTCCAAAAAGAGATTTTCAAAAATGGTCATGAATTTATGCAAAAATTGTGATTTTTGAGCAAATTACGCGTGAATGCACTACAATGAATCCTAAATGCATAAAAACATGATATGAATTTAAATGAGGCTCTTTAATATCAATAAGTCCTTAAAATGGTCCAAAATGTGTATGACAATATGCACTTTTCAGGACTCATCAACACCCTTCTACGTGGGGACCACATCTATGATGGTAATGCTTATGCAATCGAATTACCGCCACAATTAGCAGGAGTACATATTGTGTTATGTGTATCTATGCTGAAGAAGTATGTACCCGATCCAACTCACCCAATAGATTTCGAGGTGATCTAGATTCATCACGACTTGTTGTATGAAGAAAGACGAGTTGTCATCTTGGATATTAAGGAAAGAGCCTTACGGAGGAGGACGGTAAGACTAGTCAAAGTATTGTGGGAACACCACAATCAAATGGAAGCTACATGGGAGACAGAAGAGGAGGTCAAGGAGACAGAATCACAATCAAATGGAAGCTACATGGGAGGCAGAAGAGGAGGTCAAGGAGAAGTATTCCCACCTGTTTAAGCCAAGTATGAGTTAAATTCATTAATATTGTGGGTCCAAAGTATGTTTGGAGACATTAGAGTTTTTGGTGTGACCCTAGTATTTAAATAATATAATACATAGTAGATAAATTGAGTTCTGGGACCCTAAACTTATAATGGTATTATTTTTTTATATAACTATAATGGTGTTATTATTAATAATAAGAGATCACCAAGATGGAACCCAGCTTGCATTGTTGCCCACGGCCCAAGCCCATAATGGGCTATGCACAATTCCAAATGAGAAATCCTCATGGGCGCATGACCCCAGTAGAGTTCCAAACCCTAGAGCACTTTATATAAGCCCTCTTTCCCTTGTTTTTCCCCACATATCTCTTAGTTTCACTTAGAGCAAGAGAGGGACAAAGAGAAAGAAAGAATGAAAACCCTAAGTTGAGTTCTTGCGTGGGATTTGGTAGAGAACAAAGCGATCAGTGAGGAAGACGAAGGAAATCGGCCACGTGGAGCGTAGGGGATGACATACTCAAGGCCTCGCATTGAGCGTGCGACAATTAGCTGCACGAGGTTAGTAGATTTTCTAAATCAAAATCAAATTTATTGAAGAAAAGCACATAGGAATTGAGATATCAGCCCTAGGATTTGATTTTTTGATCATTGTATGCATCTACAAGGGGAATTCGGGAAAAATATGAAACCCTTAAGGATTTAGGCCAAACCACCCAAGAAGGGTGGAGATCCACCGTGGCCGACCCCATGTGGGTTGATGTCATGATGGACAAACCCCCTATGGGGGAGAACCATGGTGGCCGAACCTCATTAGGGTTTGGTCTACCATGGCCATGTTGTCATTGTGAGAGATGGAAACAAAACACAGTAATATGCTGAATGCAGTACCCTTTTTACCCTTTGAGGGTCGACTGTGTTTTATATAGATAGGGGCTGAATGCCCTAATTACATCCAATTAGTATCTAATCATATCTCATATCCTAAAGTATAGCTAACATACTAAGTATGTACATGTGAGTTATGCCTATTGGTAAAATACAATGACTGGGCCTAAATGGGCTTATGAGTTTGGGCTTGGATTGACACCCCCCCCTCAAATTGATGTTGGGGAGTCATAAAGCAGCAATTTGGAGACAAGAAATTGATGTCGAGGCCGAGGAAGTTCCTTCGTGAAGATATCTACAAATTGAAACTTTGTAGGGACATGAGGTAGACTAATGACATCACGCTTATATTCATCTCGAATAAAGTGGCAGTCCTCTTCGATATGTTTGGTGCGTTCATGGAAGACGGGACTTCGATATGTTTGGTGCGTTCATGGAAGACGGGATTTTTAGTGATTCGGATAGCCCCAGTATTGCCTGCATGCAATGAAGTAGGAGAGGTTTGAGCGAACCCGAGTTCCGAAAGGAGTCCCCGTAGTTATAAGATCTCAAAACAAGCCTAAGACATTGCCCTATATTTAGCTTCCGTGGAAGATCTGGACACACGTTCTTGTTTCTTGCATTTCCAAGAAATGAGAGAATTTCCAAGGTACATGCACCAACCAGTAGTAAAACGACGTGTGTCTTTATAGCCTGCCCAGTTAGCATCCGCATAAGCGGTCAGATGAAGAGGATTATCCTTGGGATAATATAAACCACGAGGGATAGTTCTCAGCAGATAGTGGATAATGCGCTTCACGGTTGTCAAATGAAGGTGTCTAGGAGCTGTCATGAACTGGCTCACAAGATTAATAGCATAGGATATGTCAGGTCTAGTGATGGTGAGATAGACAAGACTTCCCACCAGGCGCTGGTAGTTATGAGGATCAGGAAGAAGATCGCCATCATCTTTACTCAACTTGAGATTTACCTCTACAGGCATATCAACGGGCGAAAAATCATGGAGGTCAACCAACTCGATAAGATCTGATGTGTATTTGTGTTGATTAACAAGTTGACCTTTGGGAGATTGATGCACCTCTAAGCCCAAAAAATAATGCAATGGGCCCAAATCCTTCATATGGAATGAATTCCTGATGGAATCTTGGAGAGATTTGATCATACCATCATCCGTGCCAGTGATAATAATATCGTCAACATACACAAGAAGCACAATAACACCAGTAGATGTGTGGCATAGAGAGAGAGATGGATCATAAGGGCTCTGAGTAAAGCCACTTTCGCATAAGCGACTCCTGAAGGTTTCAAACCATGCCTGAGGAGCTTGCTTTAGACCATAAAGCGATTTTCGCAGGCTTCAGATAGACCTCTTTGAGGGAGAGGGGACGCCTTGTTGTATCCGCATATAGACTTCTTCTTGCAGATCCGCATGGAGAAATGCATTTTTGACATTCATTTGGTATAATGGCCAAGATTTAGATGTAGTAATGGCGAGAAGTAACTAAACAAATGTCATTTTTGCCACAGGCGCAAACGTTTCCTTGTAGTCAATGCCATACTCTTGTCTGTTTCCGAGTGCCACAAATCTAGCTTTGTGTCTATCCAAGGACCCATCAGATTTAAGTTTGATCGAGTAGATCCATTTGCAACCAATCGGTTTAATTGCTGAAGTACACTCCACAATATCCCAAGTGTGATTCTGATCCAATGCATCCAAGTCTTCCTTCATGGCCTGGTTCCAACAATCTTGTTGTACAGCCTGCAAATAAGAACTTAGGATAGAGACAGAAGATAGGGTTGTCATCAAAGAAGTATGGATAAATCCATACCGTTCAGGCAATCTAGAAGTTCTGGAGGAGTGACGCAAGGCATGAGTATGCGCGGAACCATTTGCCGGTGGAGGAGCAGAAGGACGGCCATCTGCAGTTGTAGGTTTTTCCCGTCGGTGATATACAAAATCAGGATTAAACCTAATAACAGTTGTTTGATCCGAAAAACCTGGTAAGAGAGCTAGTGAAGATGGATGAGGACAATCCATGTGAGTTTGGAAGAAATACTGATTTAAAAAAAAAATAACATTTCGAGAAACCCTGATACGACTACTAATTGGATCATAACAAACAAAACCTTTTTGGTTAGTGGCATAACCCAAAAAGGCACACCTGCGAGATTGCGCTGTTTGTTTCGTTCTTTCTGTGTGAGGTAGATGAACGAAGCAAACACATCCGAAGGTATGTAGGTGATCAAACACAGGATGATGACCAAGCAGTTTAAAATGAGGTGTGAAATGAGCAATGGTAGGTGATGGAAGGCGGTTTATGAGATAGATTGCCGTGGTGAGAGCTTTAGTCCAAAAACGAGGGGGAACGGATGATTCAATCAAAAGTGTTCTAGTTACATCAAGGAGATGTCTGTTTTTCCATTCTGCGACTCCATTTTGTTGTGGAGTATACGGACAGGTGCGTTGAGAAATGATTCCTTTATTGTTTCGAAAAGATTGAAAATCATTGGAAACATACTCCCCCCCTTGAGTCTGAGTGCAAAGTTTTAATGCATTTGGAGAATTGGGTTTCAACATAGCTAACAAACTAAGTATGTACATGTGATGGGAAGATGATCTCCGTTGGCAGGTTGAACAGTAAGATGACCGGTGTAAGGAAGGACATTTTGTAATTTTATGGGGGAAGAGGTCATATGGTTACTTGCACCAAAATCTAAGTACCATGTATTGGAGAGAGATGAATCAGTACCTGCGATGTTCATTGATGCCAAGGCATTGATAATCATTTGGTTTACCATCTTAGGGGTGAGAGGAGCTGGGGACACAAATTGTGATGAGAAACCAGGTTGTGAGGAAGAATCATATTATAGAGAACCACTGAAGTCAGAGGATACATATTGTGGAGTGGTCACTATGTAAGCACTAGAAGTCGACGGCACTGTGTAAGCACCAGGGGCTGACTGCACATAGTTGTGGGAAGTAGAATTGTGAGCCTTCTTCCGACATTCGTTAATAACATGACCAGTGGCCTTACAATATCTGCAGATTTTTGCCTTGCATTGATTTGCATAGTGACCATATTTTTTTGCAGTTATGGCACTGAACTTTACTGATGTCCCGGGAGGTGGTCTGGTTGTAGCAACATAGGCAAGAGGTGAAAGAACAGAAATACCTAGGCCTTAGATTACAAGTACCACCGACTCCAAAGGCCTAGCCACTTGGTCCAAAGAAAATGCTAAGGTAGTCACCTGGATCCTTAACTCTATTGATCCCTCTCTTGTTGTGGCTCTTCAAGCCTACACTACTGCAGCTAATATGTGGGCTCATCTGAAGAAAGTCTTCCATCAAACCAATAAAGCCTGGAAATTTCGCTTGGATAGTGAAATTGCCAAATATACTCAAGGGGATAAATCTGTGCAGGAATACTTTAATGGTTTCCTCAACTTGTGGACTGAAAGGGATTCCATGTTGATCCAAACAGTCTCTTCTGGCTTTCTGTCTGAGGCTCTCCAATTACAAGAAGAAACTCACATTAGCCAGTTTCTTATGAATCTTTGCCCAAAATTTGAATATGTCCGGTCGGCCCTCATGAACAGAGAAAATTCTGCTAATCTTGATACCTGCTTTCAAGAGCCATGGCAAGAGAGGGATCAATAGAGTTAAGGATCCAGGTGACTACTTTAGCATTTTCTTTGGACCAGGTGGCTAAAACTTTTGAGTCAGTTGTACTTGTAGTCGGAGGCTTAGTTATTGATCCATCAAGATAACCAAAGAGCCCTTGTCCCTCTACAAAGTTCTTTAAATGGAAGGACCAGGACATATAATTATGCCCATTAAATTTAATTGGGATAACATCATACTTGTCCATTGCAGAATGCAGTAGAAAAAGGACAACAGAGAGGAGCAGCACGCAATTCAGCAGTTTTTAAAGAAGAAATCAGCCTTCAGATCTGAAATAAACAGCCAATATGCAAAGAAGCAGCAAACAGAATTGATTTGATATGCGATGAATTGACTAACACAGCAGGAAGATTGCATATTGAGTGGTTGATGAAGCATCCAACAGTAAACAGCACATAACAGTGCAGATTTGAAACAAATGGTGCCAGGCGAACTTGAATGCTGAGGCAGGATTTGTGTGCGGGCCCCACAGAGTGGTCTAATCACAGATCAAGGTTGAACTTCTTGCAGGAGTTCAAATTTACTTCCTCCAGTCCAAATTTGATGAGCATTGGATACAGATCCACAAATCTGGATGGTCTTAATGAAATCTACCTGATAACTAATTATCAAAATCGACAGAGGAAGAGGTGCTTGAAACCTACCTCAAATGGTGATGAAAAAATCCAGAAAATCCTTAAAATAACCCTTAAGGACTGTTGATCACAACTATGGAAGTCGCTGGTGACAAGAAATTGATCGATGGTGAGCCACTGTTGATCAGGGGGCACGTCAGGCAATATCAGCAGCAATAGAGAGAGGATTCACACCAGGAAGAAGTATTTGATCAATGAGAGATGGGGAATTGATCATAACCAAAGCTTTGATACCATGTTATAATATATGGAAGAAGAGAAAGAAGAAGAAGAAGAGAATTGGAGAGAAGGTCGTGCCTCAATAGAGGATCGACTGCCCATATTTATAATCTCATTATGCCTTAATCAAAGGCTCTAAACATGGTAAGAATACAATCAGAATAATGAAAGAATATCTCCTAGTCTATACAACGAAGTAAGAAGAGAGAAATCACCTATACAATCCTAGACTAAATCCCATGTGTGGGATTATATACAGGCTATAAATGGGCCTTGTTGGGCTGGGCCTAGAGCCTGTTATCTTCTACAGGCCGAACCCGATAGGTGGGGTTTTTGGGGCTGGCCGACCCAATGGGAGGTTGGGTTGGGGATGGTTGATCGCCTTTGGGGCCCAAGTTCATATATTCATCTTTGAAACCCTAAGCCAATTCAATTGATAATTGATCCCTCTCTAAGAAGCCATTGGTCTAGGGATTTGTTGATTAAAAAGGGCTTTGGATTAGATATGATGAATTCCTAACCACCTATGATTGAATTAAGGTTTTGCCTTTTGTTCAATGCATGTTTGATGATTGTTTTCTCATTCTTAGAACATGAGTTCTCCTCTTTAATCATTGTTTGCATATGGTTGTTGATGAATTGATTAACTAAGAACCACTTCAGATTTAACCAACAAATATGGAAACCCTAGTATGTGCTTATCATGAATTGTGATGAATCTCCACGTGATAATGAGACTAATCTACTCCACGGACGCGAGAAAGAAAGATCCCAGCATGATTCTATGGGAAATTGAATGGATATCCTGGCCGTATTCCACTTGGCTGAACCAATGGGTTCAACGGATTGCAAAGATGATTCCTAGTATTATGAAGTAGGTAGTCCAAGTGGGAAAAGGTCTCTAAGGAGATAAACCTGAATATTAATGAATTTAAGATGATCCTCAAATCTGAAAATGTGTAAAACAGTAGCCTACATAATGCATCAATGTGTTTGATGGATTGTTGCATACTAAACAATCAGCACTTTTGATTATTTAAACAAGAGGCTGTTCATGACATACTTTATCGATTCCATGCTGAAACCCTAATGCTGTTTATGAGATGGATATCAGAATTTAACGGAGATATGAGCAATCCTACATAAATGGGTACCTATTTCGAATCAGAGTAGGCGTAGATGAAACACGGTATTATGTGGGACTGGCTATATACCTCAACACGAATGAACATTGCATAATACACGGCATAACACGCTGGAATTCCCAATTAATAATAATAATCCACTCAACTCATGAATCCAAGGAAATTGAAATTAGAGGACCTATGCCACTAGCACGGTTCGGGGTGACATCACCATACTATGGTCGCCGTGGATGAGTACTCACTTTTGACCATGTGTTGGTCACTTGCAGAAAACTTCATAAGGTGAGACTGGGGAAGATGATATTTCCTCCCTTGTGGGGGTGTCCAATTTCTATTTGCTCCCTCGTGGGAGTGCTGTAGGAGTGCCCGATTTCTATTTCGCCTCTTCGGGGAGTGTGTGATGCTTGCTATTCCTCCTATTTGGGGGCGCTTGATTCGACTGGTGCGATGATGCAGATAGGGACTCAATTAAGAATATAAGATAATAATGGATGCCATAAGCTAGACTCAATCGCACTTGTGCACCTCTCATACACCGCATTGTCATACATATATTGCTGGTTATGATTGTTGTTTATTTGTACTTTAGATTTAGAATTTCTGCTCACTAGTTGTACTAACAAGTGGTTCGCCCCACTTTAGGTAACGACGACGTAAGAGAGTAGGCGGGCTATTACAATCAGCCCTTAGATTTCAACATGCATGGCTGATGGAGTGGATGTTATCGTTACTTAGTAGCAGGGATTAACCCAATTTAATTTAATATTTTCGCATATTGAGTTTTAGACATTTAGTTGTGCATAGGATTTGATCGATTTTGGACATTTGATGTTTCTTTGATGATTTATAATTGAAACTTTAATTGTTTAGGTTAATTACCTAATTCCTTTTATTTTGTTGGATTTGACTTATTTGTGTGTTGATGATACATTAAATAGTAGTGGCTTAGGAATCTGAAGAGCTCCAGATTTCAGGTCGTTCCACGACTTCCCCTCTTCCTCTTACTCTCATACTTCCTCCTATAAGGAACCCTAATTTAGAGATTTAGAGGAGGAGTCCTAGTAGAATCAAGGGAAGAAGAGACGGAGGAGCAGGTTGCGTGTATCGTTGATGAGATACATCTTCCCTCAAATCAACAAAGCAACGATCGCATATCTGAGGTGAGGTAAGCAGGCGACTCTATTTGGTGTAACATAAGGTTTCCTCTAGTCTACAATCCTTACAAATCCTAGAATACTAGGTCGTTGGCTGCATAATGAACCCTTGATAAAGTAGGGTTTTATGGGATAATTGCTAAGTTGACTATTAGGAACCAAACCCATGATCGATCCCCCTTCTATTGGGTTTTCTTGTCATAACCGAGCCCTAATCTAGAGTGTTAGCAATGGCCAAACCCTATTTCTGGTATTCTTGATCAGAGTCGGACTAGTGTGGAATCATTCTAATTGATGTTTTGTTTGATTTTGCTGCTATATCTATATGAATTTCAGTTTAAAGGGAGTTAATTATGATAGAATGGGATTATGGTAACCATGACTTGGGAGTTTCCAGCCATGGTCGAACCATTAGAAGCAGCTGGTCTTGGTCAACCCACTATGACATCTTTGGTATTGATTGATTGATGTTATCTATGATACCTAGGGTGTAAGTTATTGAGGGTTTGATGTCTGAATTCAGGTTTGTCAATTAATTCACATATTTCAAGACTATGACCAATCACTTGGTTGCAATTGTGTTAAGTTTGGCCCATGATCCATTAAGGAGCCCAAGGCCCATCAGTCCAACAAGCTTCTTAAGTCTCGTGGATTTGATTTAGTCAACAATTGATATGGCTGTAAATATGTAATTAGTTTCTTTCCTAACTTAGTTAAGTGATTAGCTAATTTCCTTTTGTATAGAGCTTTGATTTAGGCTTAATTAAGGTTTGTAATCTCTTTATATATGTGATCATTCTCCAAGAGAAGGACACAAAAAATCAAATACATTCTCAAGAGTATTCAAAATCTTTATGTGATCGTAAGATTGTTATGGTATCAGAGCAAGGCTCATGACCATCTAGTTTCTTCTCTTCCAAAGAAATCAAGGTATATAGAGAGGAATCAATCTCTCTCGTGCAGAAAACAGATCCAGACATCTGTTCAAGGAATTCCAGCGACATCTACCATCTGCGACAGTTCCATCATCTTGGTGGCCCACCCCTGATCATCAGATCAATCTCCAGAAACTTCACAGCCATGGTCGCCTGATATTTCTAGGATTATTGGTGATTTTTTCCGGATTTTTCAGCACCTCCAGGTAGGCTCTCTGCCATTGGATTTCCTGCAGACGGAGCTACCCCCCTCTATGCTGATAATATGAGTGCAATTCGGATTACTGAGAATCCGATTTTTCATGAACGTACTAAACACATCGAGGTTGATCAACACTTCATCCGTGATGAATTCAAGCGTGATGTCATCAGCCTTCCACATGTCTCCACTGAACTTCAACTTGCTGACATTTTTACTAAAGGTCTTCCCAGACCACGTCATCAATTCTTGGTTGGCAAATTGATGCTTGTTGATTCTCCCGCATCAATTTGAGGGGGGTGTTAAGTTTGGCCCATGATCCATTAAGGAGCCCAAGGCCCATCAGTCCAACAAGCTTCTTAAGTCTCGTGGATTTGATTTAGTCAACAATTGATATGGCTGTAAATATGTAATTAGTTTCTTTCCTAACTTAGTTAAGTGATTAGCTAATTTCCTTTTGTATAGAGCTTTGATTTAGGCTTAATTAAGGTTTGTAATCTCTTTATATATGTGATCATTCTCCAAGAGAAGGACACAAAAAATCAAATACATTCTCAAGAGTATTCAAAATCTTTATGTGATCGTAAGATGTTATGGTATCAGAGCAAGGCTCATGACCATCTAGTTTCTTCTCTTCCAAAGAAATCAAGGTATATAGAGAGGAATCAATCTCTCTCGTGCAGAAAACAGATCCAGACATCTGTTCAAGGAATTCCAGCGACATCTACCATCTGCGACAGTTCCATCATCTTGGTGGCCCACCCCTGATCATCAGATCAATCTCCAGAAACTTCACAGCCATGGTCGCCTGATATTTCTAGGATTATTGGTGATTTTTTTCCGGATTTTTCAGCACCTCCAGGTAGGCTCTCTGCCATTGGATTTCCTGCAGACGGAGCTACCCCCCTCTATGCTGATAATATTAGTGCAATTCGGATTACTGAGAATCCGATTTTTCATGAACGTACTAAACACATCGAGGTTGATCAACACTTCATCCGTGATGAATTCAAGCGTGATGTCATCTGCCTTCCACATGTCTCCACTGAACTTCAACTTGCTGACATTTTTACTAAAGGTCTTCCCAGACCACGTCATCAATTCTTGGTTGGCAAATTGATGTTTGTTGATTCTCCCGCATCAATTTGAGGGGGGGTGTTAAGTTGGCCCATGATCCATTAAGGAGCCCAAGGCCCATCAGTCCAACAAGCTTCTTAAGTCTCGTGGATTTGATTTAGTCAACAATTGATATGGCTGTAAATATGTAATTAGTTTCTTTCCTAACTTAGTTAAGTGATTAGCTAATTTCCTTTTGTATAGAGCTTTGATTTAGGCTTAATTAAGGTTTGTAATCTCTTTATATATGTGATCATTCTCCAAGAGAAGGACACCAAAAATCAAATACATTCTCAAGAGTAATCAAAATCTTTATGTGATCGTAAGATTGTTAAATTGAACCAAGGGGTATAATACTATGCCTTGGAAAACACCTCAAATTGAGAGATCTAGGATAGTGGAACCATGTACAAGGTTGGGATCTTGGCTGAGTAATTCTAACAAGGGGTTAGAACCTTGGCCAAACCCAAACATGATGTTTGAAGTACAGTCGATGAATTTGTGAATGGATATACACCATGATGAAAAGATTGTGATGATTCTTCCTCTTTTATGACATCAAAGAATTGATATATGATTTCATAATATGATCAGTGATCTCTAGTTGCGGCTTTATATATATCATGTTGCCTATGAAGAAACTGCCTAGAGCTGATTCAATGATGTGATAATATGATAATGTGATGTCTTTGTAACTGAATATGTGGCAACCCATGCGTATGGTATGTCAATTAAGTTTGGATCTGACATGTACAGAGGGATGGCTATGTAATTATCCTCATACACTTCGGATACCAATACCGAATCGGATAGGGGCAGTTTAAACCCAGAATATGTGTAGGGCAGATTACAGACACCAACCCGATTATAGGTGTTGGAAATTAGATAAGGAACAAATCTGAATTCAAGGTTTGATTGAAGGAAAGGGAATGTTCTGTAACATCCAATGGCTTCGAAACAGTTTGGAGTTAGTCAAGGACACCCCTAGACCACTGGCACTGTTCGAAGATGACGTCCTTTGTGCAACAACCCGTGTATTTATGTGTTGTCCAATGATCACTACCACAAGTGTAGAGTCGTCGTGATGTATTAATAACACAGTGAGTCCGAGGTTGATCCACCGGGAATGGTAGTAGCTTCGCACTTGACCTGACCTAATTAGAATCTAAAATCAAACTAAATAAAACCCATACAACCCGCAAATTCTGAATTTAAAATTAATTACAAAGTTACAACCAATTAAAAATCCTAATCTAAAAAGTATGCTGAAACCAAAATAAACTGAATTAAAACAACCAATTTCTGAAAATAAAAATTAAAATCAGAATTAAAAATAATGCAAAAATAATAATGAAATAAAAGCTTCCAGGATCGGGGATCCTCTTTCCTCCTAATGATTGGACATACGAATAGATCTAGATCTCTTCGCCAAGAGTAGGTTTTCAGTCAATTCCCAAGAAAGAACTAAAACAATGTATTTAACCAATTAGTTTCAGAAATAGTTATTAAAGCATTCAATGGCACCAATCATTCTTTTGCACATATTTGTATTGACTCTAAGTATGCTACATATCACGGAGAAAATAAAGCATCAAAGAGTGTACTAAATATGGCAATTAATAGCCAAATATTCCTATACATTAATTGAAAATACATTGAATTCTAACCATTGTCTATGTACAAAACCAATAAAATTACAGAAAGATTCACCCTTTTCCCCAGAAAAGTAAAACTAGCCTGCCATGGTGTTCGTCTTCAACATCTCTTGAATTTCAGCATTACTGATCTCCTCGAAGCGTGAAGACTGAAGAAGCCTTAGAAGAGGACTAGAAGTTGGTTAATGGTGGTAGGACGGACCCAAAATGGTGGTCGGTCAACGCCTTGGCCCCTTGGATGAGAGATCATGGAAGAAGAGGGTGGAGAAGGTTGGAGAAGAGTGGATAAGAGAGGAGAAGGGCTGGTTGTGGCTCGACGTCCCACCCGTGGAGTATTTATGGTGATGGGAACTTAGGGAGCAAGTTGCAGTGGGATTTGGAAAGCTTTGCAACTTGGTCTCCAAGTTTGGGAAAGTGGAGGAGAGAAATTAGTGGGATTAGGAAGTCTTTCCAATCTTGTCTTCTTGTTGTGCAAGACTTTCTAAAATTTGTCCCTCCGCTTCTTGGAAATTTCCACCATGGGCCCATTTTCAATTATAAATTCTTCATAAAGTGAGACGTTGCAATTTTGCACATGAGTGGGTCCACCTTGGCCGTGCAAGGATGGAGTGGACCCCACACGGGACGTCCAAAGTGCTTTGGCTTCCTCTTCTTCCTTTCTTTCCTTTTCTTCTCTCCTTCCTTGCTTGCATTGCGTAGCCTCCAAGTCTTCTAGATTCTCTTTCTTTCCCGGACTCTTCTATTTGAAATTTGAATTTCAAACTTTCCTAGAAAATCAGGCGAGAAGATTCCTTGCATTGCAACAACTTTAGGTGGGACCCACCCTGGCCTAATCTCCCTTGGAATCCACGCCCATGGGGTGTGGATCCCACGGGGTTTTTCATCTTCCAATTTTTCTTCTGCTTGTTCCTTTTAATTATCCTCTTGAAATTATCTTTCTTGTGGGCCCGGGATTTCTGAATTTCCTACAAAAAAATAATGAACAATAATTAAAAAGAATAATTCTGATGCAGAAAACTATCGTGCAATGCATGGGACCCAATTCAACACGTAAGAACTCAAGTGAATATACCACGTTGCTCAAAATTTCGTGTACTACACAGTGGTGCAAAGAAATTATGTGAGTTTACCTATGAATTAAAAGTTATTCGCGAGCATAATAGGATAACCCAAAAGAATAATTCCATAAAAAACATGCAAATTTATGAAATTAAACTGATTTTCACTTAAAATCAACTTTGAAAGCTCTAATGCATGATTTTATGAAATTCAATGAATTTATCCTAAATAAGTCCATAATTCTATATGAAATAATGAAAATAAAGTGCAATTTGTCCTATCATCTGGTTTCGAGTTAGCCGTGGGAATTTGTTGCTTGACTATAGGTCAGCCATGGGAAGAATTCTCTAGTACCGCCGTGATGATGGTTGCCAATGGGTCACCTTTAGTGTGTGCATATAAGTGCATATAAGAATTTTGAGGTACCCGTGTGCGGTCTTGTACTTAACTGGTACTCGATCCCATATTGGTCGGTGCTGCCTAGTGCTTAGTTGGTCATGATAATGACTCAGTGTTTCGGATTCCTTGTTAGGATATTACTGGGAAAGTTACATTAATTGCCTTATATGATTTTATTAAAGTTAACTTGTGTTCCAAACATTCTTGTAATGTTTATGCATGCGAATAGAATTATAAGTTTATTCACTCAGTTTAAATTGACCTGTGGATTGCCCCAATCCAGGTAACCAGATTGATGTCTTGTAAGACGATTTGGATATACAAGGAGAGTTAGGATTCAACATGCTCACTTAAGCGATAAAGAGAATTAGGGAGCTGACTTAGAATTCATATAGAAGATAAAGAGAATTAGTTTCATAGAATTATTTAATTTATTTCAGTTGGACTTTTAAAGATATTGTAGTTGTTTTATTCAGGGACATCGGACTTATTTATTTGTTTAAGTGGATTTGACTCTAATGATGTATTCAGATTTATTTAATGGTGAAAGCCTGAAATTCTTATGAGTTTGACTTATGAATGTGAATGTGGTGCTTGTTTACTCACAACATGGGATTCGAGGCCCCAGATTTCGGGCCGTGACATCATAGTCATAGATTTCAGATTGAGATTCACGTCTTGGTATTAATCCCATTTAAATCATTTTATAACTGAGTGAAATGCTGCATGTTCTAATCTCTCATGCCACGTATTACAAGAATCAACAATATAAAGCATCATAAGAAGCTTTATTATTGTTAATCAAAACATAGCCATAAATGAGATTTTTACTGAGCTTTGGCACATAGAACACATCGGTGAGTGTAGGAGTTTTTCCAAATGATGGATGTACTGATACCTTTCCCTTACCAACCATGCCTGCTATGGAGGAGTTACCCATAAACAGATCCATAGTCTCTCACCTACTCGCAGGAGGCAAAGGCATTTTTGTCACTATAAATATGCTGGGTCGAACTCATTTGACTTGCCCATCTCTAGGGCTTCCCACTAGATTTGTCTCTAACACAACAACCTTTAAAATTAGTGTTTTCTGTTTCTTTTTTTTTCTGATCACATCAGCCTAGGGTTTTTGTTCTTGACCTTTTTTATGGCGGCATTCTTTGGCAAAATCCCCTCTTTAACCTTTTTTGTTCTTAATTTATCATTGGTTCTACTAGGATTGATTTAACTGAATTATTATAGGGACGAGGTCCACATTGATACATAGGCTTACTGTCGGATCTTTTTCTCTTTCAGATTGTCCTTCAAGATATTCTCGATCCTTAATTTTCTTGTCTTGGTTCTATATTGTCCTTGGATGCGGAGACAAATAATGAGATCAGACATCCTCATTTCTTTACTTTGGTTTTCTAGGGAGTCGCTCTATGAGTTAACGACATTTAAATTTTATTTGTTTATTTTTATTTTTGTAGCCAAAATAGATCTTCCATCTACCACAATATATTCTAAGAAACTCTCAACTGCATAAGACTATATATATTTTTTATTCATTTACTATTTCCCCTATATCTGGGTCAACTATTCCATTTCCAACCCCACACATCCCTGGCTTTATTAAAACCACAACAGAAATCATAGAGGGGAATCAATGTGGTCCAAAATCTCATTTTTTTTTAACACTTATGATGCTGTGCATCAAAAATAAAGACCTTGGGGTTTACACGGATTTGGGGCATTTTATTAATCAATAATTTTCAAGATTTCTGACTTTCTGATAGAAATCAATATCTGCCTAAAACTGTTGTTCTAAGTATTCCTGATGATCAAATAAATACAGTGAAGATATAATCTAATAATAGATCTCAACAATCAAGAATCTTAGAAGTTTCAAAAATTAAATCCAAAGAGGAAAGAAGAACCCAAATCTAGTCGGAGGCCGAAGCAAGTCTAGGATGCTTTCTTTTGGCAAAGATTTGTCCCCCAAAATGTGCAATGAATTTGGAATGCCTTGCCCTTGGATACTATAACTCCTCGAACTGCTTCACCAATTGTGCATTTGGTAGAGATTCTTGAATGAAAAATTCCTTCCATAGATGTGATGCAGAACCTTTGATAATAGTTGGAAAAATAAGGGAATAAAAGAAGAAAATAATTGCTGTGAGGGAGAAAAAGTTTTTGTCCCTTCTTCCTTTCAGTCTTTCTTATAAGAGAAGTAAAGGAAGATAAACGTTTCCACGGCCCTTCCCAATACCTGCACACTTTCTGTTGAGGGAATGGTACAAAAGCCAATGATGCCCAAATACGGCATAAATACAACAGGGACGCGCCATGGACATGGCAGGGACGCAGATTTTACACATAAAAAAGTGAAGTATCAGATGTGATACGACACTATAGGTTGCCCATTTTGTATCTGTGTATCATAGACAAAAACCGCAAAAGAAAATAAAGGAATGAGTGAAAGACCTAAACGCCCATGGCAAATGAAAAACTAAAATGCCATGTGCAAGGGGGTTGGGCCAGATCTGTGCCTGACCCACAGGACAAAAGTACATATGTTTTCCATGTTTAAATTCACTTTGAAAACAACGCATATTACGGTTAAGGTTTTTTTACTTAATTATATTCATATTTATGTAACCAGGAACCAAACTAGCGGAGGATTCTTGCAAATACGGAGCTGAGAACGTCAGCAGTGGAATCTTAACCAAGGCTGCATCTCTGTATGGTGACACTCGTGTTCATGTGGAGAAAGAGCAAGAAGACTTTAACAGAGTGTTATTTTCACAGGTCTGCTTTGTTTCTATCATTTATACATTGAAGCAGAATTCTTATTAGGCCATTTGGATTTAAGTTTATACATTTCTTTTGTCACCGCAAGCATATACCTTGATGGTACGGCTACGCACTCTGATAGGGAGTACTTGGTTTAAGCTCTGCTCAACCCATTGGAAGTTAGTTATGCCATCTTGTTTGGCAGCCAACTAGTAAAGTCTACTTAAAGTTCCTTTCCTAATCATTATGAAGAAGTAACAAGTAGGCTCCTGTTAATAGTTAGTTTCATGTGTAGATTATTAATCAAATCATAGAAAAATGGGGTATCAGTCTTGCATGTTCTATGATTGTTGAGACACTATATACTCTTGGCATGCACCCTTTCTTTTCCATCAATATGAGATTCTATCAGTGAAAATATGGAAAAATGAAAAAAAAAAAAAAAAGAAGTAGAAGATACAACAATTAAATGCACTATTTTTATTTATTTATTTTTTGAATGGTGCTAGGGCAAAGGAAGCCAACAAGAACATTGGAAAACAACCTCTTGCACTATTGGTTAATCAAGTTCCTTTTTCCCCTCTTTCTAAAAAAGTCTATCAGAACATTATAACTTCCAAAAAAATTAAAATATTCCCATTGCTTCCTACATATAATTTGTAAACTTATGCAAGGAAGCACCCTCCATAATAACCTCCTCTTCCCATTAAGATGACCTCCAGTATTCCTTAACAAAGGGTTGGATCTCTTAGGATCTATGAGGTTGCCTTGAATTGTTGGATTCAAGGCTCAGGTGAGGGGCCCATGATCCACCCTTCCTGGCTCACGAAGCAAGTCGAGTTGAGCCCCACATGAAGGTGTTTCCAAGAATCTAAATAGTTTGGTTTTTTTTTTAGTTGCATTATTAGATATGACTGGCCATACATGAGCAAGGGCTCTCTCTTCGATGTAAGGTTTAGATTCAATTAGATGAGGCTTCGTATTTGTCAAAATTATATGTACAAGGCTCTCCGACAAATTGTGGTGGCAATTCCAGTTCATAAGCATTCTCGTCACTCACGCCTCCTATGATCTTGAACGGTCCGATGTACCGCGGGCTCAGTTTCCCTTTCTTGCCAAATCACATTACTTATTTTGTCGGAGAAATCTTTAGGAATACTGAGTCACGTACCACAAACTCTAATTCTCTTTGACGCTTGTTTGCATAACTTTTCTGACGGCTCTGAGCAGTCTTTAATCTGTCCCTGATCTTCTTAATATTCTCCATAGAAGTTTGCACCCACTCAGGGCCTAATATCCGTCTATCACCCACTTATTCCCAACAAATTGGAGAGCGGCGGCTCCTGCCATATAAGGCTTCAAAAGGAGCCATCTGGATACTCGAGTGATAACTGTTATTATAGGCGAACTCTGCCAGCGGTAACTGCTCATCCCAATTTGTTCTTTCACTTTGGTGCCCATGGCCCTCTGCAAGCTTTTCCAAAATTATGAGACAAATTTGTTATCCCTATCTAATATGATCGATGCTGGGACGCCATGCAACCTTATAATTTCTTGGACATATGTTTTCGCCAGCTGCTCCATCGGAGTTCTTCCTTTCAACGGTATGAAGTGTGCAGACTTGGTTAGCCGATCTACAATTACCCAAATCATTTCATTATGCCTTGAGGTTCTAGGAAATCCTGAAATGAAATCCATTGTGATATGTTCCAATTTCCATTCTGGTACAAGTAACAGCTACAGTAATTCTCCCGGCTTCCTATGATCGGCCTTCACTTGTTGACAAGTAAAACACCGTCCGACAAACTCAGTAACATCATTTTTCATGCCAATCCACTAAAATCTTACTTTCAAGTTCTGGTACATTTTTGTGCTCCCCGGATGGATCGTATATCTAGTATGATGTGCTTCCTTCAAAATTTCATCTTTCATTTCCCGGATGTTCGGCACATGAAGTTTGCCCCTGGAATATAATGCGCCATTCACAATTGAGAAGTCCGGCTTATTATCCATTCTTTCAAAGATTTCTATGAACGCTTTGTCATCTCGCTGGCGATCCTTTATTCTCTAAATTTGTTCAGGTTGAACCTTGAAACTCCCCAATAATACCTTTTCACCGATAGGCCACAAATTAACATCCAAATCTTTGATCTCTGCAAGTAGTCTCCACTCGGCGGTCAAACAAGCCATCTGTGCTGATTTCTTACTTAACGCATCAGCTACAACATTCGCCTTTCCAGGATAATAAAATATAAAGAAGTCATAGTCCTTTAAAAATTCCATCCATCTACGCCGTCTCAAGTGAAAACACGTACTTGAGGCTCATATTGTCGGTATATACCTCAAATTCTTCACCAAATAACTAGTGCCTCCAAGTTTTTAATGCAAAGACTACAGCTGCTAACTCAAGATCGTGCGTAGCATAATTTTGTTCATGGACCTTCAGTTGTCTGGAAGCGTACGCAATCACTTTACCTCACTGCATAAGAACACGCCCCAACCCTTGCAACGACGCATCACAGTAAATCACAAATCCTCGACTTCCGGCGGGGGGGAGTGAGTATTGGCACCGATGTCAATTTACCTTTTAATGTCCGGAAGCTCTCCTCACACTTCTCGTCCCAAGTGAACGGAACATCCTTCCTTGTAAGTCTGGTTAATGGTCCAGCAATTGTAGAAAATCCTTGCACAAACATTCGATAATAGCCAGCTAGGCCTAAGAAACTTTGAACTTCCGAAACAGTTGTAGGCTGCTTCCAATTTGTAATAGCTTCTATTTTTGTAGGGTCCACAGATAGTTCTTTTCCCGAAATAATGTGGCCTAGAAAGGTTACTTGCTCCAGCCCAAAATCACACTTGCTTAACTTGGCATAAAGCTGGTTGTCTCTCAATAGCTATAAGGAAGTACGTAGATGCTCTCCATGTTCTTTCCTTTCCTTAGAGTAAATAAGGATGTCATCAATAAATACCACCATGAATTTATCCAAAAAGGGTTAAAAGATTTGGTTCATAAGTGCCATGAATGCAGCTGGGGCATTGGTCAAACCAAATGGCATAATTAAATACTCGTAATTGTAGAAGATAACAGGCCTTTAAGATTGGCCCAGCCGATCCAGGCCCATGTATAGTCCCTCACGTGAGATATTGTGTAGACTGTATAAGCTAATTTCTCTCCACTGTATAGCTAATTTCTCTCCTCTTATTTCCTTGTATAGATTAGTAGATATTCTTTCATTATTCTAATTGTATACTTAGCATGTTTAGAGCCTTGATTAAGGCACAATCTGATTATAAATACAAGTAGTCGATCCTCCATTGAGGCACGACCTTCTCTCATTATTCTTCCTCTTCTCCTTCTTCTTCTTCCATAGATTATAACATGGTATCAGAGCACTGTGGGATCACTTCATCTCAACTGTCTCTCAGTTGCAATCCCTTCTCAAGGTTATAAAAGGAGAACCATTTCTCATAGCAGAATCACTGTGTCGACATTTTGCATCGAGGATATCAAAAGTGGGCCATCAACCGATCATCCAGATATCAAAAACCTCCTCCTCCAGGATATGCTTGCCCTCCAAAGCATGTCTATAAGTTGCAGAAAGCTCTTTATGGACTTAAACAAGCTCCCAGGGGTTGGTTCGATAAATTTCGGGCATCAATTCTTCAAGCTGGATTTCGTCAGAGTCACTCTGATAGTTCCCTATTTCTGCGATGGACACCGAAGGGCTACACATTCCTCTTAGTCTATGTGGATGATATGATTATCAGTTGCAATGATATTGCCGGCATTACGGATCTCAAACACCATCTTACTCCACTTCAGAATGAAGGATCTTGGTCCTCTCACCTACTTTTTGGGGCTTGAGTTTGTGCGTAACAAATCAGGCATTATGGTTCATCAGCGCAAATATGCTACAAATTTGATCACTTCGGCCAGGCTTGATGATGCTCACACTTTTGACAGTCCTATGGAATTGAACAGCAAAATCAGTATGAATGATGGCTCTCCCCTGGATGCTCCCTCTGTTTTCCGGCGGATAGTTGGTAGTTTGCTCTACTTAACTATGACTCGGCCGGATATTTCTCATACCGTTCATACGGTTATTAGCCAGTTTGTTAGCAATCCCCACAAACCTCACCTTGCTGCTGCTTTGCGCATACTTCGCTATGTTAAAGGCACCCTTCATCATGGTCTCTTCTACCCTTCTGGTACTTCTTTGCACTTATTAGCTTATGCAGATGCTTGACTGGGCTGGATGCCCAGATTCTCAGCGATCTGCCACTGGCTGGTGTATGTTTCTTAGAGAATTTCTGATTTCGTGGAAATGCAAGAAGCAAACCACCGTTTCAAAGTCTTATGCCGAGGCCGAATATCGGGCGATGTCATCCGCTAGTGTTGAAATCATCTGGCTACGCCATCTTCTTTGTGAATTAGGTGTTTGTGTTGGTAGTTCTACTCAGTAACAATTGCTTCATGAAATATGGTTCTAGTGCATATGTGATCGCTCGTGGGTGTTGACACTAGTAATGCATGAGTCAGTGTGGAGGGGGAATTTTCTAACTTAGCAGCGAAAGTATGAGTTAAAAAAGAGTGCGTTGAACCGGAATCAAATAAAGTTCTAGCTTCATGATTAGAGATTAAAATCATATCCTCGACCGCATTGTTGGCTGCTTCTGCATCCTGGTGAGTCATAACAAAAACTCTCCCTAGCCTCAGGACAATGTTTTACCTGGTGACCTTCCTTGTCACAACCGTAGCACACTCCTGGTCTCTTCCGACATTGATTTGAATCATGGGATTCCCCACAATGGTTGCAGACAGGTTTAGCTCCTGTTTTCTTTTTCTTATGTGATGCCCGGTGTTTGAAATTATCCGATTTGCGTTCCACGAACACCAACTGAGTCTCTCTCTTTTAATGTCTTTTATTGCTTCCTCCGAGAAAAAAACTTTCTAAGGCCTCAGGGTAAGTTGTCAGCTCATGTTGCTTCACGTCTTTCTTAATGTCTGGTCTAAGGCCATTCACAAACCATTCTAGCTTTTCTCCTTCCGTAGCCATCAATGTCTCCGCAAAGTGTGACAATTCAATGAACTTGAGAGCGTACTTGGCTACTATCAGATTGCCTTGCACTAAGGTTTCAAACTCTCTTTTCTTCTGGGCCTTGATATGATCCGGTATAAACTTCTTTATGAATTCCCACTTGAAGAAGGTCCGGGTGATATCCGTTTCTTACCCATTAAATGACTTCTTAGCCGCCTTCCACCATTCCTTTGCATCGCCCTCGAGTTTAAATGCTGCAAGTATAGCCTTTTGATGTTCCGAACATCCCATAACCTCGAAGATACCTACCATATGCTCCACCCATTTGTTCGCATCCTAGGGGTTAGTAGTCTCTTCGAAGCACTTGGGGCGGAACTCATTGAATCTCTTGTAAAGATTATCCCTCTCACGATTCCTGCCCCCATTATTACTGCCTCTGCTTGCGCCATCTCTAATAACGTTGTGTCCTTCGCCATTCTCACTTTGATGGTTATAAATAGCGGAGATCTGCTCTTGGACCTGTGCATATGCCTTCATAAAGTTCTCAAACATTTGATGGGCGTACTCCGGCATTTTCATAGTCCCACCGTTTGGCCGGGCATTGTTGTTCTCATTCTCATTCCTTATAGCATTACTCATTGTATTAGTTCCTATGCAGGAAGTGGAAAAATTTGTGAGCCAATATATCAATAACAACATGCTATACTCTTATCTATACCGTTGACACCCCAACGTCCTCACCACATTCTATCTTTCCTAGTTTTACCACACATCCATCTCAGCATTCTCATCTTTACTACACTCATTTTTTGCATGTGTTGGTTCTTGAATTGATGCAAGCAAACTCTAAAAATAAACTTTCTTTCTTAATTATTCTGTTTCTTAATAGCTTAATTAATTATTCTTCACTGATAAGCAATCCTCAAAACAGCAGGACTTTGCTGAATTCTTCAACTCTCCAAAACTTCCCACTGAGATGCACTCTTCACTTAGGTGACCCACTTAGAGAAGTCGTTTGATCTTGAAACTCTTTAGATTGGATAGTTTCTTCAATTCAAGCCACAAAATTGCTTGGTATGGATGTCTCCCACTTGGTGTAATTCTCTGATACCAAATTGAAACTATGGATTGAAAGGATTTAAGGTTCATTACAGTGTAAAGAAATAAGTCAACAGATCAAACCGACCTAATGGGTCAGCTCGACCCATGTTCTGGGTCAGCCCATGTATGAGCTACCATTAGATTAGATAGATACAAATGAGCTGTCATTAGATAGATACAAATCTTTTGTTACTGCTGTAATCCTTTAATTAGATTTAGTTCCTTAATCATTTCCTGTAATTATGTAATTATTTTCCCTAATCTAGGCAACAGTGTATTATAAATAGATATCATCGTCAATACAAAGATACAGAAAATTCTCTTGCATTTAAGATCTCTTTTGTATGCTTCTGGCTTGGTTCATGTAAATCTATCATGGTATCAGAGCCCCTGATCGTCTCTATTCAAGCATAAGATTCAGTTCTGTCGTCTGGGATCAAGCTGCAATCTACTGTGATCAAAGGTGGCCCACCTGTTGATCAATCTGCATCAGAAGTCCTTCTCATACTGGTTGTCCATTTATTCTGGGAATTATACACATTTTTTCCAGATTTTTGCTTCATCTGAGGTAGGCCAATCTGCCTGATTTGTGTTTCTCTCTTTTGAGCATACTGTTATCATCAAGACCGTCTAGATTTCTATTGTCTCAAGCTTTTATTAATTTTCCACCTTGAGGAGTTTCGGATTTTTGAGGCTGAGATCACAGTGTGATCTGATCTTTCAATTGATCATTTAGTGGGGCCCACAGATCTTATCTGTTGCTAGATTCATGGTCGACTGGAGCAATTTTTGGGTTTTTTTTGGGTTTTTGCAACCGGAATGCTCCTTGTAGCTGTGATCTATCATCTGATCACTCAGTGAGTCCTATCCCATTCATCTCTGCTCTTTTTCCAGTCAGCTGGACCTTCTGTATTGGGATTTTTTCAGATCTGGATAAGTTGTTGTGGCTGGATTTCCAATCTGACTTAGCATCTGGGCTGGATTTCTTCTAATTAAATCTGTTAGTCACTTATTTTTGCTCCTATGTCTTTTGATCGACCAGTAACGGGTATTACTGTCATTCTTGATGGCTCCAATTATCCATATTGGTCTCATCTCATGCAAAATTTTCTCAAAGGTCAAAAATTGTGGAAATATATTGATCAGCAGATACCTCCACCAGATAGTAAGGATGCGAAATTTGAGGAATGGGAATCTTCCATCGGGAAAATAAATTCTTGGATTGCTAATTCTGTCAATCCATCTATTGGAAATCAATTGGCTAAATTCAATTATCCTAAAGATGCTTGGGATCATTTAGCACGATTATATACTCAGTCTAATGCTGCTCGAAGATATCAGTTAGAATGGGACATTAAAAATGCAGACCAAGGAAATGACTCCATTCATGATTTCTTCATCAAAATGACTGCCTTATGGGATCAACTGGCTCTAATGGAACCCAATTTTAAAACAACTGATGATGCTCATACTTTTGAAGTCTATCGGCAGCAGACTCGCCTGGTTCAATTTCTTATGGCCCTCCGCCCTGATTTTGAACATGTTCGTGGTCAATTATTACATCGGTCACCTACTGCCCTTTGTGGATACGGCTCTCTCGGAACTTCTGGCAGAAGAACAAACTCAGCTTTCTCTTACAAGGAAGAAACATGTGGAACCCTACACATGTACTGTCAGCAAATGTTAGTACCCCACAGAATGATCGCTCATTTCCCCCTGGTACCAATGATTTTTGCAATTATTGTAAGAAGAAAGGACACTGGAAACGGGACTGCCCCACCAGACCTCAAAGGCCAAACAATAAGAACAAACACTCTGGTCAGCAGCCCAATCGTGGTCCCTTGCAATCTTATCAACAACGACCTTATGCGGCCAATGTTGCTAAAGATGATAGCTTTGTGCCTCCGCAAATGGATCTTACCTCTCAGATTCAGGCTATGGTTGATGAGCGCATGCAACAGTTGTTTCTGGCTTCCTCCACTGGTTCTGCCTCTCAGATGGTCACTACACCCTCAGCCTCTGGTTCTGCCATGACCATTTCTGGTCCGTCAGGTACTCTTGATACTACATGGATTTTTGATTCTGGTGCATCCTATCATATGACAAATGATGTTTCCAAACTTCATCATTGTTATAAACCTGCTAGCTCTCTCACCATCCACACTGCTGATGCCACTCCTCTACCTGTCTCCCTTATTGGCTCCGTTTCGAATAAGTTGCTCTCTCTCACTAATGTTTTGTGTGTTCCTCATCTGTCTATCAACTTAATTTCTGTTAGCCAATTGACTTCTTCTGGATTCCGTGTTTCATTTTCTTCGACTAGCTGTTCTGTGCAGGATCCGCGCACCGGGAGACAGATTGGGACCGGCCTTAGGTCAGGAGGACTCTACTATCGCCAATCGCTGCGTCTTCCATCCTCCAGCATCTCCTCTGCCGCACTCGTTGCTTCTACATCTCCCTTTGCCCTTTGGCACTCTCGTTTAGGACATTTATCTTTAAATAAAATGAAGTTTTTATTTACTAGTGGTGTATTTGGAAATATTTCTGTTTCAGACATTTCTACTTGTTTTGGTTGCCAATTTGGTAAACAACATGCCTTCCCTTATAATAAAAGCTCTTCTTCTTCTAATGCTCCTTTTGCTTTGGTGCATTCTGATGTTTGGGGACCTGCCTCTCAGCCAACGAAAGGTGGTTCCGTTTATTATGTGTTGTTTATTGATGATTTCACTAGGTATACATGGTTGTATTTAATGAAAAACCGTTCTGAGTTCTACACTATTTATACAGCTTTCTCCACCATGATTTCCACTCAATTTGACAAAAGGATTAAAGTATTCAGGTCTGACTCCGGGGGAGAATACATGTCCCACAAATTTCGTTCTCACCTGACCAGTCAAGGGACTCTACCTCAATTATCATGTCCTGCCACACCACAGCAGAATGGTGTCGCAGAACGAAAACACAGACATATCCTAGAGACTGCTAGATCCTTGATTTATTCCTCATATGTTCCTCTACAATTCTGGGGAGAAGCAGTCCTGACTGCAATCTATCTGATTAACAGAACACCATCCTCTATTTTATCTGGCACATCTCCTTATGAAAAGTTGTTTTCCTGTAAACCTGACTTGTCCTATCTCAAAGTTTTTGGCTGCACCTGTTTTGTTCTGTTGCATGATAATTAGAGAACAAACTTTCACCAAAATCCACGGTCTGTGTATTTTTAGGGTATGGCATTGAACAAAAAGGCTATCGATGCTATGATCCTAAAACCAATCGGTTACGGGTCTCTCGTAATGTCACCTTCCTGGAACAAATTCCTTTTTACACTTTACCTACTCAATCCCCTTCTCCTGAGCAATCTATGGTTCATCCTCTTGATCCCTTTCCAGACTTGTTTCCCTCCGATACCCCTGCAAGTATATCATTCACCCCTGCACCCCTGCAGGTATATCATCGGCGGCCCAAACCTCCGTCTGCTCCTGATGTTGCTCCTCCTCCTACTTCTGACCATGGGCCTATCTCCTCTGCTCCAGATGTGCCGGATCCTCCTCAAGATCGAAGGTACCCATTGCGCACCAGAATCCCTCCCTCTAGATTTGGCTTTGTTTGTACTGATCATTTTTCTCCATCATATAAGTCCTTCCTTGCAGCAATTCATACCTTGGCAGAACCACAATCCTATAAGGAGGCCATTGCTCATCCGCACTGGAGGTCTGCTATCACAGAAGAACTTGCAGCTCTGCAGAAAACTCAAACATGGGATCTTGTTCCACTTCCCTCTGGGAAACGGGCTATCGGTTGCAAATGGATATTTAAGATCAAGACCAAATCTGATGGATCTGTTGATCGTTACAAGGCTCGCTTGGTTGCAAAAGGATACACTCAAGAATATGGAGTCGATTATGAGGAGACCTTAGCTCCGGTTGCTAAAATGACAACTGTTCGTACTTTTATCTCTGTCGCTGATGTTAGACACTGGCCTCTCTATCAGCTCGATGTCAAGAATGCTTTCTTGAACGGATTCCTTCAGGAAGAAATCTATATGCATCCTCCTCCAGGCGTTGTGAGAACTCCTCATTATGTGTGTCGTCTCAAACGTGCTTTATATGGACTTAAACAAGCCCCTCGTGCTTGGTTTGAACGGTTTAGCACAAGCATCATCAGCATTGGTTTTTCTCAGAGTGCTCATGACTCCGCTCTCTTCACTCGCTATTCGCGATCTGGCTGTGTTTTTCTGTTACTCTATGTCGATGATATGATTATCACCGGCAGTGATGCTTCTTGTATTCTTTCCTTGAAGCGTTTTCTTCATCAACAGTTTGAGATGAAAGATTTGGGTCATCTGCGGTACTTTCTGGGCATTGAGGTTGCCTACTCTCCCACAAGATATCTTTTGTCGCAAACAAAATACTGCAATGACGTTCTCCAACGCGCCGGGCTTACAGATTTGAAGCCTGTATCTACTCCGATTGAACATAATCTGAAGCTTCGAACCACTGATGGCGATCTACTTCCTGATCAAACTCGTTATCGTGAAGTGGTAGGCAGCTTGGTTTATCTGACCATCACCAGACCAGATATTGCCTATGCGGTACATGTGGTGAGCCAATTTGTTGCGCAACCCACTCATATTCACTGGGCTGCTGTCCTGCGCATACTGAGATACTTACAAGGAAGTTCCAATCGCGCCCTCCTTCTTTCCTCCAGTCAGAATCTTACTCTGCATGGCTATTCTGATTCCGACTGGGCAGGAGATGTCAATGATCGTCGCTCTACTACCGGTTTCTCCATTTTTCTTGGCTCTTCTCTCATCTCTTGGAAAAGCAAGAAACAGGAAGTCGTCTCGCGATCATCAACTGAAGCTGAATATCGTGCTGTATCTCACACTACTGCTGAAATTATTTGGCTTCGCTAGTTACTTCGGGATTTAGGAGTTTTTGTTCCTACATCTACCTCTCTCTTTACGGACAATGAAAGTGCACGGAAACTGGCAACAAATGATGTCTTCCATGAATGCTCAAAACATCTTGAAGTTGACTGTCATTTCATCCGTCAACATGTTCGGAGTGGTACTATTAAGCTCTTTCACATCTCATCAGCTGCTCAAATAGCAGATTTTTTCACCAAGAGCCACTCCACTTCTCATTTTTCGGAGCTAGTTTCCAAGCTCTCAATGGTCACCTTCTCCCATCCAGAGCTTGAGAGGGGGTGTAAAGAAATAAGTCAACAGGTCAAACCGACCTAATGGGTCAGCTCGACCCATGTTCTGGGTCAGCCCATGTATGAGCTACCATTAGATTAGATAGATACGAATGAGCTGTCATTAGATAGATACAAATCTTTTGTTACTGCTGTAATCCTGTAATTAGATTTAGTTCCTTAATCATTTCCTGTAATTATGTAATTAGTTTCCCTAATCTAGGCAACAGTGTATTATAAATAGATATCATCGTCAATACAAAGATACAGAAAATTCTCTTGCATTTAAGATCTCTTTTGTATGCTTCTGGCTTGGTTCATATAAATCTATCATACAGAAGGTATGAAAACCCCTGAAACTGAACAAGAGAGAAAATAGAGAAAAGAATTTGAAGAAAAAAAAAGATATGATTGTGAGCCGTAGGTTTGGGCGACCATATACTATATTAAGTTTTTCATATTACAAAACCCCCTTGTGTTTTTACATAAGCACAAAACAGTCCATAAAGTTCTTTATTTACATATAAGTACAATCTTATTTCATAACATTTACATCTGAACACCTTTTTTCATTAGTGTTTTTCTTTATCAAGTCATATTTCATTTTATGGAGTCATTGGAATAAAATCATATTTCTTTTTCTTCCCCTGCAATGGGGAGGATTCAAGTCTCGAACAGATGCACTCGTGCTCCCTAAAGGGAGCATTTGTTGTCCTTAACCAGCTAAGATACATCATCACCTTTTACTAATTGTGTGAATATCAAATTTAAAGTTTTGACTGGACATAATCAATTAATGCGAGTCTTCATTCTTCATACATTTGAAAATATTTAGAGCATTTTCCTTATTAATTTTGAAGAGAAGAATGCATAATTTCCGTTTTGTGAAACACCTTGCTTCTCCAATTATGGTTTCCAGATTTTGGAACCCTTGAGAGCAATGATTGGTGGTACTCCATTGGAAGATGCTCGCCATCTCGCCCAACGTTATAGTAGAATGAGACAGGAGGCTGAGGCTCAGGTATTTGAGCTGCTTTCTTTACTTTCATCAGTTAAAACTGTCTGGCGTCTAATACTTAATAAGAAGATATCATCATACGTATGCTTATAATATCTGTTAGCCTAATTATGTTCTTGTAATTTCAATGGAACTTGGAATTTAATAGGGAGCAGAGGTGTCAAGAAGGAAAGCACGAGTTAGAGAAATTCCCAGTTCTGAGAACAAGGCAAAGCTGGAGGCAGCTGAATTCAAGATGCAAGAACTTAAAGCGAACATGGCAGTTCTAGGAAAAGAAGCAGCAGCAGCACTGGCAGCTGTCGAAGCACAGCAGCAAAGGCTGACTTTCCAGCGCCTAGTAGCCATGGTATGAATCAATGAAAAAACTCCCAATAATCTAAATCTGTGGTTTCTAAAATATGAATATTTGGATTTATATTCTTTAAACTGTGTGATCTTTTGAAGGTTGAGGCAGAAAAGACATACCATCACAGAGTAGCAGCAATCCTCGATGAGGTTGAAGCTGAGGTGATTTCTGCCTACTTTTTCAAGAAAACAATATCTATTATCATCATTATCATCTTAGCCTTATCCCATTAATCTGAGAGCGGCTTTAGTTTAGTTTTGTTGTAAAATATGGAAAAACTGTCATCTATTATATTTTTTAAACTGAATATGGTGCAGAAAGGCGATGCTCTCTCTCTCTCTCTCTCTCTCTCTCTCTCTCTCTCTCTCTCTCTCTCTCTCTCGCCCGCGCACAAGTGAATGAGTGCACTCTTGAATATCTATTATAGGTTTTCATTTCATTTTCTGATGATACAATGATTCTACTAGTAGATGGTGTCAGAGAAACAACGAAAAGAGTCCACACCTCCTGAACCTCCATCACTTAGCTGCTCGGAGAAAGCGTTGTTTTTTCTGGCTGAAGTATGTATCGATTAGTCCAAATTTCACAACTGTCTGTGAGTTATTAAAGAATAATTAGTAATTTTTCTTTCTACCCATTTGTAGGTGGTGCATCCTTTTAATGCCGAGTCTGAGAAGGAACTGAGCTTGGCTGTGGGTGACTTTGTTGTTGTTCGAAAGGTCCCTTCCAATTTTGCTTGCTTTTACATATTAGTCTCAAATGGCTTTGATAACTATGCTAAGGATTTGGACTTTTCTTTTACTTTCATTTTGAAAGATACTGAAGACTCCATTTGAAAAAGGAAAATGGCTAAAGGACAGAAAATCATATGAATTCCTCATCCTTCATGTGATTTTCCCAATGGAGAACTTCCAAATTTATAAATTATAAACCATTTGATTTGGTTTGTTTTGGCTTCTTGTCTAACGTTTGTGGTTGTTGTCCTTATTATTTGGTAAATAGATGATAAACGATAAGGGTCATTGCTATGGTGCAATGGTAAAAGTCTTATTTATGCAAAACTGCCAAAGGTTAGGTCTGTCTCCAATTTGGACCCTCCCAGGACCGGCTATGGTGGGACCAGCACTAGGTAATGACCTTCTTTTTATATGATAAACAATAAGAAAAAAAAAAAAAAACGAAATAGAGGGACTCCGGATGGGTGATTTGCTTGGTTGTTGTGTGCACTATTATAACATCTAATAAAAAAAAAAGTAATTAGTTGGCCCACTTTTATACCATCTCCACTGTACCGGCACCAGATCCTGATTGCCATCCCTGCCGAAAGCCCACTATTCCTTTTGGCCGAACTCCACCTATTCTTCTCTCCCGATTCAAATCCCAATCAACCGCATTCCTCTTCTTCAAACCCCATTCGATCGAATCCCATCTTAAATCAAAAGCCCTAAAACCCAAACAACATAAATCAAAACCCAAATCGTCCAATCCCCACACAACTCTCAAATCTCTAAATTGGTCCAGCCCTATTTTTCCGAAAACCCACTTTTCCCAATTTTCAAGTCTAGAAACCCCAGTCCACATAATCCCTAAATCCCAGGCCCTTCATCCTCAATCGAACCCCATAGAACCCAAGACCCCACTGTCCTCTTCTGCAAGAGGGAAAAAAACAGAGAAAGAAAGGAAGAGGGGAAGACAAGCAAAACAACACGGCTTACTTGGTCCTTGCAGCACCTCCAGAAACTGTGATCGACGCCATCATCACCTCTTCCCTTTTGTCGTTCGCCCGCAGTCGCGCAGCCGTAGCGAGAAATAGCAGCGGCACCTCGTCCTCAGATCCTCACCAGCACGTCGCCTTGCCATCACCATCGCTGACCATCTTCTCGTCGAGCCTTGCAAGTTCTAGTAGCAGCGCCACCAGCCACCAACACCGACACCATCATAGCATTGCTGCCCTGCAACACCAACACCTGGCTGCTTCATCATCTCCATCGTCTCCCTTCTCTCCAACGAAGCGACGACTCCACTCCCTCTCGTCGACAAGGAGCAGAACCACAGTAAGCTGTTGAGAGCCTTTTCTTTCTGCGTGCACAGAACTTGAGCCGAAAAGGTAGAGGGCATCGCATGTGTTTTCCCCTCCCAACGTGTGCTTAGTCCAGTCTGCTGGGCCTCAGTCCAATTAGGCTCGAATCTATTTTCTCAAAGCTTTGGCCAAACACTTCAGATCCACATCCATCACAGGTTAGAGCTGGCCCAATTGGAAGACATCCCAGTATACATTAAGGCCGACCAGAACAGAAGCTACACATCACACAGGAATTGATGACATCTTCATTACATCAACAAGGCCCAATCAACTAATCAAAGTGCAGCATTGACCAATCCAACTCATCCGTGAAAATTTAAAAAAAAAAAAGTGACTGCAGAAATATATTTTCAGCAAGTGGGCCCAGATTCTGTCAAATTGCCAGCCATCCATCTTCAAATAGCAAGGTCTTCTCCATCCGGACCTCAATCGTTGATCTAAATGATGCAGTGGGGTACCCAGATACAGGGTAGGTAGAGATGGAAGGACTAGAGATACAGCGTGGGTGGGATAGATCAGGCTTTCGCTTGAAAATTGGCCTTACGTCAAACTCCCCATCACGGGCAAGGAGGAAGAGAGAAGTCGGGAAACCCCAAATTCACTCGAGATAAATTTCATTAACCACTAACTAAATAGCCTAGGAGGCTTTACAATGCTTATATAGGAAAATGAGAAAACCTAGAAATAATTTGGACCATTCAACACATCGATGGCCAAGATTAAAACATCTGAATTTAAATAAACTAAAAGACATAAACCATTAAATAACCCTAAATAATATAAAATAAATATAAAGTAATGGCCTGGAAGGTGGGCTAGGCCCGATGAACTGGTCGAGATGAATGCGCTGGGCCCATTGGCTGGTTGTCCCATGGGGACCATGGGTCTTTCCTGCTTCAACTCTCCCTTTCTTGGAGAGAACTCGGCCACAAGTTCTGTAGACTTCCTCTATGATCAAAAGTCAAGCGAACAAATCCTCGATGTTCTTCTTGATCTTCATTGTCTTTGCATGGTTTGGAGGCGTGACTCAATGCTTTCGATTTCAATCTGATCTTCCACTTAAAGACCGAAGGGAGGTATCGCTGCTTCTAAAAACAAAAATCTGTTTGGATGTGAGATCTAACCGTTAGATGCTTCAAATTTTGGATTTGTACCATCTGGTTTGAATCTTCTACTAATGGTCGATCTTAGAAGACAAAATCAATATGTGGTACCTCAATGACTTGATCTTCTCTGTTAACTTCCTCAACAATATCTTTCTCCTCAGAAGACCTTATTGGCTTTTCCGAAGGTCATACTACATTTAGATCCGTCGGTTGGATAGTTGGCTTGCTAACTACTTTCGACTCTTCAATGCTCTTGTCTTCCTCTTTTGCTTCACCTGTTGCTTGCATCTTTTGGTCAACATTGCTAGGACTTCTAATTCATCTGAAGCATAATTCTTTGGGGAAGTTTTGTCTGTTATGCCATCTGAACTTATTGTGGATACAGCTGTTTCTTGCTTCTGTTCGTCAATATCAGCCCTGACATTTTCCACAATTGGTTCCACAGCATGGGCTTCAATGGTTTGTGGAGATTTTTCTTCTTGCATCTCGAAGGCGATAGCGTTTTATCAAGCGCTCAACACGGATCACTTTCTGCTTCGTACATGTCTTTGCATTCTTCATATTATTCCGTATACTTGGTCTCAATCCTCTGGTAAAGATAGTGACATAATGTTTATCATCCTCATCTAATGTACATCGTACTTGTAGCCTTGAAAAATCATCAGAATATTCATCAATTGTCAGCTTGCCTAGACTCAAATTAAGAAATTGATCACAGTAGGCTTTATTGTCAGAATACCATTGTCCATATTTACATGCATAGATGATTTGCTGCATATCATTGTAGATTTTCAACAGCAAATTGCCTTCCAATTCCATATTTATTTGATGCAAGGAGATGCCAAATTTAATGCCCTTAAAAAATTCAGACCGGCCAGATGTGTAGATCTCACTGATTAGAGTTGTAGGATAAGACAGATCGTTGATCGAAGTTCAAATAGCCATAATATCAGCAAATCAAAGTTAAATCGTCCAATTTGGTTAATATTGGCTTGTTGACCTGGTCTGTTGCGTGGACTTTATTTGATACAGGATAATGTCACCAAAGACTGGCGGCTGATATTAGGACTCTTTAACAGAGCTGGGTCAGATTCAGTGAGACTGGTGCTCTCAAGGATTGTGGGCCAGGTTAGACCATGGTTCAAAGTCGCGCTATTATTGAGCCAAAAAACCGATACAATATCGGTATCAGTCGCGGTTATTGTTGCGGTCGTTGCAATGTGAATTTTTTTTTCCAAAAAAACTTTCAAAATTATCTAAGAAAATCTAGAATATTATAAAATGCTGGAAACAATGTTTTTTTTTTTTTGTCCATTAGTAACAATAATAAATCAGAATATCGGTCCCCCTAAGTCATGACATCAAGTATCGTTGTTTTGTCTGAAAATGATGAATATGTTGACTTTTACTATTTTGTCCTTGGTTCATCCTTATAGTTTATAAATCCATCATGTAGTGAACAACTAAAACCCCAAATTCAATCACTTAAAAAAATCTTATTTTATTTAAGAGAAGGGCATTTATTTTCAGTGATTTTAGATTTTTCATTAATATATATTATTAGAAGGGTACTAGTAGAATAGAAGGTCTGGATATTAAATTGAAATTTTTAAATATTTTATTTGGATGTTTATGAGTAATCAATGTGACTTGGGCCAAACTATTATTTAATTAAGATTTATTGAGAGACCATGTAAGAAGGGTAAATGGGCATTTAATAGTTTGGCTTTAAGAGAGGGCAGTAATGGTTTGGGTTTTAAATTATAATATTTATCAGGGACTGTCACAACCCAAATTCCGGGGCCCTGTCGTATTCCAGATCGTGATTCCTTGGCAACATTCACTAAGCATTAATCAAATAATTTCCTCAAGGAATTAGGCATTTCAAACAATCTAACATTCCATTTATAATTTATGAAAGTCAATAAAACACCAACTATCTCTAAGCAAATCAAATCCTCATGTCCTGACTTTAAACAATAAAGTCCTAAAACATTATTAAAGGGAATAAATAAATTTCCACTAAAAGGGCTAATCCCACTATCAGCTATTTTGAAATTTCCCGCTCTTTCTCTTCAGCCACGCATGCCGAAATCTACAGGCTGAATGTCGTTCTACTATGGCCCTCCCGCAATGTGATTACCTGAAGGGGGCGACACAACATCAGTAACACTGGTGAATGAATTTTCCTATCTACCAATACAATGCAACAAATAGTATCAAACAAAATTTACAAGGGTAAGATAATATATAAAGTGTAACTCATGAACTACATCTTTGCATTCTATCCACATCAGTATGCCTCCAAGTCTATATGCACATTTTTGCGTGCCATTCTGGCATCGCCTCATTATCCGTGTCCACCAAGGACATACCAACACAACAGCCACCATGGCCCAAATCCATAAACCATCTGGAACACCAAGTCCAGCATCCCACATCTAGGATCCAGTGCACAATATTTCATTACCATGTTCACCTATCTAAACATGTCATAAACATTGCAACGACAAGAACTCAAAGAAACACCAATAACTTACACAATCAGCAGTGTGGAGCCAGCCCCCTACACAATTTACTTGTCACTGCCCCACTTCTAATCATGACGTGTAGGGGCGACCCACTCTTCATTATAAACAGAATATTACACAGTATCATGCCAATAGAACAATCCATAAAATTAATCATAATCCACATAAAGCCTTAACTTATCTAAGTAGGAAGGTTATATTGTAGTTGTACCCAAAGTCCAGGGGCTGTCCCAAGGTTATAGACTCCTTCCAGGCTTCAGGTACACACTCATAGTCTAAAACAAGCAATCCACACCTGAAATCATCTTGGCATAAGGTGCAATGGGTCCCGCTGGCCTAAAGCATGATCAGGCCTACTCTCTAGGGTTGCCCAGGGCCCCACAGGAAATCCCATGGTTCTGATTCAATATCAGGTATCCATACTGGGCCCTGGAACCTGAACTATTTCCAAAAATTCCCCTGAATAGGTCTCGTGTCACCTAGGTATGGAATTTCTGGATGATGGGGGATGGGGCCCACTCCACATGGGACCACCACCAAGTCAGGTCGCCCCTTGGCCCCCTTCAAGATGTGGGGCCTTGATCTTGGATCAAGTCCACTGGTGGTTCCCACAACAAATGTCGACCACCTGCCCTGCTTTCCATTCAAACCACGCCTTTTCTAATTAAATGAGATGGATGGTGGCCCCAAACGAGGCCCACCTTATCTGGGTCCAGATCCATCTTGGTCGACTAGGGGTAAACCTACTACCCTATGGTCAGATCATCCAAACAGTGGCCATGAGGGTCCCACTGTCTCAAACCCCCAAATCCCCTCTGACACCTAGATGGAATTATGCATATCCAGATTTGATTCTGGCCAGCACTATGGGCAGTATCTTGGAAAAACATTCTCTAATACCTCCACAATCCATCCTACAATATTCACATGATCCCTCCATTTGGGAGGACACGATCTGATTCTCATCAATGGGTTTCATGAATTGACAATCTCTGTGACAATTACATAAACCAGCCACACAACCTAAATTCATTAGGCATCCAATTATTGCTAAGAATCATGAGGAATATCCACTCACCTCCGGTAGACGATTGCTGCATTCGCGATGTGAGGGCGCAAGTAGGAATCTTCCCTCCGTTGGTTGCCTCTTTCCTCACAATCTTTCCCTGAATTCCAGACATGCGTTCTCTCTCTCAGATTCTCTCTCAAGAAGGAGAAGAAAATTGAATACCAAGAAGATGGGTCGATGGTCTATTATATACCCATTGAATCGGGTAGAGTCCTTCTCCAACTGGACATAGATTCCTATCCAATTTCCTCACACACAAGCTGCTAGTTGAGTTGATGTACAACTCTTTTCCACCCCTAACACTAGCACACGAGTGACCTGTTCTAATCCCATAAGAATTTAAAACAACCAAGGGTCTAAGGGTCCCACCTGTGCCCTATTAATAATTTTTTCATCCCTACAATTCTCATGGTACAGGATATTACAAGGACCATTTAAGAGGACGCATGTTTATATTTAAAAATGTGGGCCACAACAATGGAATGGAACCCATCATGACTTATTGTGTGGAATAGTGGAAGACTCACACCATGGGAGTCAAATCAAAGATAAAAAAAAAAATCCCTTCAAAAGGGTTTCGGTCATTTTTTCCGACATAAATGAGAACAGGAATGCGGGAGCGGAGCAGGAAAAGAAACAGGGAAAGAGAGGAAGAAGGGGAAGAAGAGGAGAGGAAAACGAAAAAGGAAAGGAAAAGAGAAAAGGAGGGGAGGAGAAGAGGAGAAAGTGGCAACAACGGCACCAAGCGGCCGTTTCATCTACAACTGCATGCTATTGTTTTTTTCTCCTTTTCTCTGCACGTATCATCTATTTCCTCTTCCGTTTTTTCTTTTTTCCTCCAAGTTTTGGCCGTATCTGCCGTTATGACCGATACGACGTAACACCAAGAAAATGGCGATCTTGACTACGACGATACCGAGACCGCTCTAACAGCAAAATATCGTCACGGTTCAGTCCGATACCTGTTTGTATTGGCCGTTACGAACCGGTATCGGCCGATATTTTAAACCATGGGTTAGACTCACCCAAAAACCAAGTTTGACCTAGGCTTCTACTTGCAAACGGGTCAATTAAACCTGGCGATCAGTCCGGCCTGGAAATCAAGCCCAAACACATGTCAGGATAGAGCACCCGTGGAGCTCTCTCTTTTTAGCTCGCTCTTGTGCATGCAAAGAAAAAAAGGAGGGGAAAGGCTTCGAATCAACTCCTCTTTGCTGCAGGTCTGCAATGAGGAGATGGAGATTGCAATGGCGATGATGATCAGATGATGGCGACTACGATGATGGAATACGAGGATGGCGATTGCAACAAAAGGTAGGAGTGGAGATGATACAACAGGTGGGACGACGACTATGTGGCTCGTCGATGGTGCTTGTGAGGAGTGATGATGGAGTGGCTGGCGATGGCACTGATGCTGACGACGGTGAGGCAAGGTGTTGCTGCGCCTAGTGCAAGGTATGTAAAAAAAAATAAATTCAGATTCTCCTCACTCAATTTGGGTTTCTAAGGGCTGCGGAGAAGGGCTTTGAGGTGTAGGTGGTGCGGCTATGGGGTTTGTCGAATTTGACCACTCAAGTTTGGGTTTTTGAGAAGGTTTGGCTTTGGATAGGGGCTCGATGTAGGAATTTGGGTGAGTGCGGCTTAGGATTTGGTTTTAGGAAATTTGGGTTCTTAGGGCTTTGGAGGATTTGGGTATTTTAGGGTTTTTGGATGTTCGTCCAATTGGATTGAAGGTCTTGGTGCTCGGCTAATTGATTTTCGGGAATGTATGGGGTGGAAGTTGGGTTCGGTAATTTGGGAATTCTTGGAGATTTAGGGTTTTAGGATTCTTTGATGAGGGATTTTGGGATTTGGATCGGTAAAGGGAATTCGGTTTCGGATATGGGTGGTTGTGAATGTCATTTTTCCGGCCGGGATGGGGCTTGTCGAGGGTTTTGTTGGGACTTGCGAACTAGATTTTGGTGATGGCAGGGATTGGCGGATGGTGGTGGTGATGTTCAATGGGGATGATGGAATTGCCGATAATCGAAACCGTGTTTAGATTGATCTTCGGCTCTGATACCAAATGATGTGGAGCGGGGTATCAAATGCGGGGCAGGTAGAGATGGAGAGACTAGAGATGGAGCCTGGAAATGATAGGTCAGGCTTTCACCGGAAAATGGGCCTCATGCCAAACTCCCCATCGCGGGGAGAGGAAGAAGAGAGGTCAAGAAACCCCAAATTCACTCGAGTTAAATTTCATTATCCATTAATTGAATAGCCTAGGAGGTTTTACAATGCTTATTATATAGGGAAAATGAGAAAACCTAGAAATAATCTGGACCATCCAACACATCGATGGGCAGGATTAAACATCTGGAATTTGAATAAACTAAAAGACAACCATTATAATAACCCAAATAATATAAAATAAATATAAACTAATGGCCTAGTAGGTGGACTAGGCCCGATGACCTGGTCGAGATGGATGGGTTGGGCCCATTGGGGGTTGACCCATGGGGACCACGGGTTTGTCCTGCATTAGTAAGAGATATCGAACATTCGCAGACCCGTTTCTCTTCTTCTACTTGGGTCTTGAGTTAGGATGGAAAAGGTTTCATTTCATACTTTTTATTGGTAATTGAAAAGGAAGAATGATTTTTTGGAGCAAGTTTTGTGGTTTATGAGTAGTCCACACAATTCCTTTATATCCAATTTACAATTGGGAACCCTCATTATCCTAGTTACAACGGATTAGACGTTATTCTATAGTTACATCGACTTTCTCACAATATATTTGTGGTTATCAAACTAGTAGGCTCGTGATCCATTCCCATGAGCAACCCATTAAACCATTAAGCCCATGTTCCTGATCAGTTATACAAACAAATTGACATGGAGATGAGATTTGAGAGCAAAAAAGGAATTGTTGCTGCTCAACTAATATTTCAATTTTGAGTTTCCTTTAGCCGAATAGAGAGAGATCTTGATTGGGATGCCAAACAAGGTTTCCTTGCAGATCAACATGAAGAAGAAAGTCACACCAATCAGGCTGCCTTGCAGTCCCACCAATCAGATCACAAAGACCTGTGGCTATGATATGAGTGATATCATGATAATTGATAGAGAAGAAAGAGTTTTCGTAGATGAGGGAATCCTTTTGTTTTTGAGTCCACACGATTCCTTTATATATAATTTTGGTTTGGGAACCCTCATTATCCTAGTTGCAAAGGTTTAGGCCTATTCTACAGTTGCGTGGGCCCCACTGATGGATGGTCAAATCTATGATGGCATTAGCAATTCTCACTTGATTTGTGCCCCACCGATTTGATGATCCCCACCAAAAGCTGAAAAAGAAAGAACAAAGAAAAGAGGGAGACGAACGATAAAGAGGAAGAAAAAAAAACCCATACATACTTGTTTCGGCTGTGCGCTTGCCTCTGCTCTGCTCCCCACTAGCTCGTTGCAAGTCGCTGGAATGGTCGCTGGTAGTTGCTGGAATGGTCATCGCTACTACTCGCTGGAATGGGCACTCGTTGCTAGATGGTAGGCGGAGATGAAGATGACGGCTTGATTGCATGCAAGAGATGAGGATGATGGATCGAAGTCTGCTCTTCTTCTTCTTCGTTTGTTGGAAGCAGCTGCAGCTGCATTTTCTCTTTTTTTTTTTTTTTTCGATGGAAACAATTAGGGCTTTGATGCCCTTTAAAGAGTAAAGAAATTACATTTGGTCCCCTCCTCAATTCTTTTCTAATTTTAAGCAATAAAAAATTATGTTTAGCCCCTTCATAGATTTTTTTTTTACCAATTTCATCCAACTATTGTACTGTTACATAACCGCACGCTTCGTGCGCCTTGCGCCTGGCTCCAAGGCGTGCGCCTCGAGTGCCTAGGCTGCGCCTTACTGAATGCGCCTCGCTTCGAGGTATTTGAAGCCCAACTAGTGCGCCTTCGCGCCTAGGCGCGGCCTTTTACAACCCTGGGTTTTATCAGTTATCACAATAGATTTGTGGTTATGTAACCCACTGGGTCATGATCCAGTAATCATGAGTAATCCACTAAACCATTGGGGTAGTAACCCACTAAACCATCGGGCACATGGGTCCATTTGACCCAAGCCAAATGGACTATGCCCACAATTGTCTCTTCTTTACATTTATGACAAGTGAATTTCAATTTCCCTCAATCTAGGGGTGTGAAAGTATTACGTCCTCTCTCTCTCTCTCTCTCTCTCTCTCTCTCTCTCTCTCTCTCTCTCTCTCTCTCTCTGGGTGTGTGTGGTTGTGTGTGTGTATTATCTTTCTTGAGATCGTAATCTCATTTCACTTCCTTTGACTATCAAAAGGATTAGTTGTTTTTATGTTAAAATAAGATATAATATGGTAGTGGAGATTTTTTTTTTATTTTTTTTAAGTAGGGAATGCGATTTGAACCTTCAATAACGTGGTTGCAACAACAAATCATGGCAAGTTAAAATTTTGTGATTAGGTGGAGCAACAGAAGGGTTTGATAAGGCATTCGGCAGCCACACTGATGGCGAAATTGTCCTTGATGACATGTGTAGAAAGCAAAAAGGATCAAGTGACCCACAATGGGTCCCACACGTTTGACCAGCTCACTCATCCACATGGTTTGACCAGGCTTTGCACATGTTATTTGACTGATGATATATTACCTATAGTATGCACATGTTGTATTAGCTGTAGATGTGGTATTAACTATAGGAATATCCTGTACTTAATATCTTACCTTCTAGGGAATACTGTAAACTGTTTACTAGATTGTAGCCTAAGATTTGCATCACAATGAATATAAAATGGCAGTCAACCCTCCAAGAGGGACACAAACTTTTTCCCACAATCTATCTCGTGTCAATACGATGGATCTAGCGGTCTAAGGGAGCACATCATGGAGATGAGGGATATGCCGCCCAACTCAGATTTTTTTTAGTGCATTTTATTTTAAACTCCTTGACCCCTCAATTTGGACCTTTCAAAATTTTATACAATACTCATAAGGAAATGAACTACAAATGAGTTGGTCTCCATGTGTGTTCAAGAAGAAGATAGACTTAAACAAGAAGGACAGCTGCACAAAGTTATTTTTTTTCTCGAACAATCCTAAGAAAAAGAAACCGTTTCCCAAGGCAAGAAAGGTTCATAGAGGAAAGGAAACAAACCTACTTCGGCTAATTAAGATGGAAAGAAGGGTAATGAACCAAGGTGCTTCTTTTGTCATAAGAAACGGGATTTCAAGAAAGATTGCTTGCAAAAAAAAAATGGTTTGAATCTAGAGATATTAATCATTCTTTGGTGTTATGAAACAAACCTATTTAGATGTTCCTTCCAATACTTGGTGGATTGATTATGGTGCCCCTGTCTGTAATATCCCTGGATCCAATTAGGGTAAAGTTTTGTGCTTATTTTAATGACTGCTGTGTTCTTTGAATTCGTTTAGTGAGAGTTTTTTATTATATTTTATTTTGCTTTGTTGTTAGTTAGACCCATTAATGGTATTTTTAAGTCTTCCTTTGGATTGGGTTTTTATTTGCTAGACGTCAGTGGGTCTTGACTTTTATTTTAAAGGGCTTAGAAGTTTCTAGTGGGGCCCTTTTGTTCTAAGTTATAAGAATTAAGTTGTAGTTATGGGGGGACATCCATTAATTAAGAGACCTTTTAACAAAGAGAGGTGGGACAGCCTCATTGTGTGCTCGATACTCATACCCAAATAAGACTTATGCATGTCCTCACGACTCGCGAGGACTTTACAAAAATTAGGAAGAAGACTCTCTCTCAAATAGGAGCTCGATTTGGAAAAGGAAAGAACCCAAGCTTTATAAGCATGTCGCATGGGAGAAACCGATTCCACGACCGCTTATCTCTCCCTACTTTCCCTTTCTCCTCCCCTCTTCCATTCTCTAGCAATCTCTATCAAGGAACCCTAATCACAAGAACTTGAAGAAAAAGAGTAGGGAAGCAGCAGGTTGAAGTCTTGATTGATGTTTTGTAGCAGTCCTCACATTGCGAGAGCCAGCCTATACATGGTGAGTAGATGCTGAAATCAATTTTAGCCCCAAAAAGTGAAATCACAAGAAGTGAACACGAAAAGATCACTTAATTTGAATAGCTTGATATGACTATGATAAGGAGCAATAAAGTGATCAAATGTGTAACTCTAAGCATATAGCGATTCAGGCCCTAGCCCAAGCCCAAGCCTGAAAAACCCAACCCGAATTGCAATTTTTGCAGACTGGAACAGGTAGGCTCAGGCTTGGCCTGGCCAATGTTCGCAACTTTTTTTTTTTTTTAGATAATGCCAATGTTTGCAACTTTAACAATAAGAAGAGCAAATCCATCTTTGATTCCACATGTCTCTGTGCTATGAATAAGTTTGGCCAAATAAACTATAGCTCCTCATTTCTACATGAATTTGTGGAAACCTAAAAAACAGTGCTTTTTCTATCCTGCGATTTCTACTCATATTTGAAAATGCTTACTAAGTTATGCTCTAGATGGTCCTTCATGGACATGTCTTTCTTTACGATGGTTATGCTTGATCTTTTTGTTGCAAAATGATCGATTTGGTTTATGTTTAACGTTTTAACACTTGTGTTTACTCAGGTCACTTCATCTGGGTGGTCAGAAGGAGAGTGCAAAGGCAAAGCGGGTTGGTTTCCATCTGCATATGTGTTGAAACGGCAGAGATTCCAAACAGTAATGTCGTCACTGACAGTGTTCTAGTCATGTAGCCATCCAATCAGCCTATAACGTTGTCAGATTACCCTGCTCTTCCAGACATGACCTGATAAGTGAAGGGTTTTACCGAAAAAAAAAAGGGTGATTTCAGTGTTATTAGAGTTGATCATCATTTTTACTTTCAAATATTTAATTTTACATGTGAATGAACAGTTTCCTGGAGAGAAAAAGCTAGCCACTTCTGCCTATCTCCCACTTTTAGTACTTCTACTATTCCTTTAGTAGTTGTTTTACCTAGTTAAGATGAGAGCCTCGAGCAGTCTTGGGACGATGCCTTGAATGTGCGCACCGTAAATTATTCAGAATAGGCTGCTACTGAGCCTGAATGAGAACCAAAAAGCCCTCACTGTCATGGTCAGGTAGTTTCTTCAACCACATAATTGTTTGTCTGCCGGCATTAAGGTTGGGGAAGGCCACGGGATTTATAATTAAATCATCAGGTCCAAGGAGCCACAGGATAATAATTAGATCACTCGATCCAAGAGGATTGTTGTGTTGATTTATCAATTCCATCTCAGGATTTCCCATTTCAAGCTTTCTTCAACTCTTGGGTGCATATGTAACTGATCCCGTGAATGATTTGCAGAGATGCAGCTACTTTCAGATCTCTTTTAAGCTTTGTCCCGAGGCAGTCCCTTGAAGACTGAACTGGAACCCACCATATTGCAGAG